>CATIWR010175697.1:0-31671 GCA_949677035.1 Omphalea diandra
CCATCAAAATATAAGAAAACAGAAGACTGAGATCATCTGGGTCCGGATTTGACCCAGTCCTACTGAAGGAGTCATATCTCTTCACACACACAGAATCAAGTAAAACTGTTTCATATGCATTTATATGAGACATAAAGCTACAACTTTTGTATTTTGCATGATTAACATGTCATGAGAGGTTAATTTTAGTTGAGAAAAAGATAAACTTGCTTACCTACTGTCCCAGAATTCGAAAACCTTAGGCAGCTCACTCTTTTCCCTCTCTTCTTCTTCTTCTTCTTCTTCTTCTTCTTCCTTTCTTTCTTCTTCCTTTGCTCTCTCTTTGTTTCTGGTATAACCCACGTTATTTTCCTTAAAATCTGACCCTAATTAGCATATATAAACTTATTATAATAATATAAAATCATGGTGCTTCATTTCCATTGGTTGGAAGTTCACTTTTTCTCTTTTAGTCCCTCTTCTTCACTCCTTAAGCACTTCCATCCATCTCTCAATTCTTATATGCTCCTTATAATCTTAAATAAGTTCTATAACACCATTATTTATGATGTTATAACATGCACATAACATAAGACAATTTGTCATGCAACTATACAAACACTACATATATGTTCAAGTGTCCCAAATATAACAGTGTAAGTGTTATTGTCATGTTTCTACAAATCGTATGACTAAATGATCATTTATCTAATGCATATATTCATGTGGGATTTCATATCATTTATGCAATGTATATGTTTATGTGATAATGTCAATGAATATGGATAGGGATGTTACACACATTCTCAAAATTCTGACAATTATTTCAGTATTATTGAACCAAAAACATATAAATACAATTTCGTTGTTTGTTTTATCTCAGAAAGAGTTAGAAATATCATTTGGCTCGATAAGTTTCCAAATTATACTAACAAGAATACGGATAAAGAAGAAGCTTCCTGTGGTGATAACTCAAACGGGGCATAGTCTCAAAGAAATTTCTACCAAATTCACTGAATGAGACAAAACGGGTCACTGGATCTACAGCTTTGCCAACCAGAAAAAAAAAAAAGAGAGCAAGTTCACGATAATGGTCTGTCATATCGTGGATTATTGGATGGATGGGTATTATAATTTGATTGCCTTTGATATAACAAAGGAACACAGAGGAAATTGGCTTTTGATTTTACATAATAGTAATTTCCAAAACTGAGAAAATATATACTCGCAGAGAATTAAAGAAATTATATTATTTTTTCACTCTTAAAATCATTAAATCTATAGAAAAGAAATAAAATTAATATCTATACTCTAAATTTTTTAAATTTTATTAATTAAATGATGTATTTTCTTCAAAATAATATAACTTTTTAGTAATTCACAACTATTGTAAACAAATTTTGCATTAATTTCATTTTTATTATCATTAAAATTTTTTACTATAAGAAAAAAATAAAAATTTAAAAACTTAATGTGTATGATTTAAAATATAAAGGTTTGATAATATAATCACACAAACTTTAAAAATTTTAGTTGTATTTTCCAAATTGTCATGTTTATCCAATTCAATATCTGTCACGTCTAAGTGTTCGTAGACGTCTATTTTTTTGTCAAACTACTCTAGGTCTACTGAAAAGTATAGTTTAACGTAACGAAATATGTTTTATATAGATATACGTTTCTTTTTCTTTTTCAATATATACTATATAGTCATTTGTGCAGTAGCTGGATATCTCACTATCACCCCTTTGGTACTACCATTCAGCAAACGAAATTCACATCCCAGAAATGCTCTACACCAGACTCAACACTTTAAATTATTGTATATTGCCACTAAACGAGTGCGTCAGTATGCCCGCAGCATGTGGACCTCCATGTGAGTCTCATTTGGATCACATGCGAGTTTCACACATATAAGGCCTATATTCAACAAACATCTCCTGTTGGAAAATGTATCGACGTACATTTTCAAACCGAAAAACTACCATGACAATGATAAATAGGAAAAAAATATTTTTTGAGGGAAAAAATATAGAAAATTTTAGATGCTCTTCAAATCGTTAGCTCCCTCTTCCTGAACATAAATTATATTCCATATTTTTGTAACGGAATAGAATATGTTCTGAGATACTTTTTCTAAGATAGATGGCAATCTTTACCAATGCAAAAAAACCAACAAATGATGGGATGCATAGTGAGTTCTACATGAATCCATTAATTAAAGAGGGCAGGTTTGCGTAGAGCCTTTAGCTTTCAATTGAATAACGTACGTTCAGTTTAAATAATGCTTGAAACGTAACTAAATTGATTGAACTGCAAAAAAAATCAAAAATAAAATAAAATAAAATAAATTTATAAATTAAATTGAATTAAATTAACTTAATTTGATTTCATTAAATTCAATTCAATTTAATTTAAATTGAATTATTTTAAAAAATAATTTTAGAAATATTTTAATATAAATAATAGTTGTTATAATATCTTTTTAAATATTTTTCATATAAATAATATATTTTTAATCAATTTTTATGCGTTCTTAATATAAATAATGAACTTAAATAGATTTAAACTATTTTGATTTAATTTTAAATAAATTTAATTTAATAGAATTTTTTTAATCATAAACTAAATTAAAGTTACTGATTTTTTTTTAAAAAAAATCAAATCAATCTAAATTTATATTTAAATTAAAAATCAAACTGATTATATTCAATGGATTTTTTAATTTAAATCGTTTTGTGCCTACCCTTAGATTTGTGTCCTTTTTTGTGCTTTGAAGTATAAAAATAAAATAAAATAAGAAAACACATTATCAAAGTATTCAATCTTTTGAATCTGCACTGTGCGTTTGCTGGGCCAAGGTACTGAGGGATTTCAACAGCTCGAGTACAAGTCAGATTTTTCAAATTTCATACTCAATTTAATTAAAAAATTTTATATCTGATTCAATACTCGAACTGATCCGAGTATTGCATAGATGGAGTCGACTGTTGCTCAAACAATTTTTCAAGAAATTTTTATCTATTTTTCTTAGAAAAATATTATGTTTACTACTTTCTATTTCAAACCATATTTATTTTTTTAATATAAACATTTTTAATTTAATGAAATTGACATATAATTTTAAATATCTAAAAAAGAAATAATTTTTTTTTTAAAAAAAAAAAAAAAGACTGAGCGAGCCAGAACAAAACTTTCCATTTCGTGAACAACAACCCCACCTAATCCCGATCCGTCGCATTAAGCTCGGGTTGAGTAGTCGGCAAAGTTGTCTGATCCAAGGGACAGACGGACACGTTACCACGTTGCTCCTCTTACGCACCATTAAATGCTCATATTATAAATACAGGCACCTCCACTGGTCAAGTTGGGTACGAATGCCCATCACACTAGGGGACGTGGTGGCCTCCATTTTAGAGCTCCCCTGATCTGCCACGTTATGGGTCCCACAGCTTTCTTTTTCCCTATTATCCCGAAGAATCTAAAATTTTTAATGAGTAATTAGTGATTAAACAAAAACAACAGAAATATTTGTCTAAAAAATGTGAACAAATTTCTTTAATCTTATTTAAATAAAGATTTATACTAGTCCCTTTATTTCGAATTTATTTCAAAAATATCGTCATGATTTAATTTTTCATATTATTTTGAAAAAATATTTAATATTTTATTAATACAGTGTTTTTTATTTATATCTTCTATTATATTTAATAAAAAATAAATATATTTTGTTTGTATTAGTATTTAATGAGAATAAATTAAAAAATTACTATTCTAAAAAAAATTTCTAGATATTTGAAGAGCATCTAAATTTTCTATATATTCTAAGTAGGCATGATATTTGTGTGTTACTGAATGTGTCAAATATCAATAAATAATATTTTACTAACTCATCATTTATCAGTAATTTAAATAATTTAAATAGGAATGATATTTGTGCATTACTGAATGTGTCAAATATCAGTAAATAAGAAAGATACAGAGTTGAAGGATAATATTTGTGCGTTACTGAATGTGTCTCTCTGATCATGGAAAATATTTGGACTTGTCGTCTTTAATTGGCATAAATAAGAAAGAGGACTTTGCGTTTATTAAAGATCGGGTTGGGAAGCGCATTCAAAGTTGGGCAAATAAGTTTCTATCGAGGACAGGGAAGGAAATATTGTTAAAAGCAGTGGCTCGATCCATTCCTAAATATGTCGTGTTTTTGTTGCCTAAGGAGCTTTGTTTGGAGATTAAGCATATTATGAATGCTTTTTGGTGGAGGAAGAGTAGAAACGCAGGGAAAGGCATCCATTGGCTTCGATGGGATAAACTTTATGCACGGAAGGACAGCGATGGGCTGGGTTTCAGGAAAGTGCATTAATTTAATGTGGCTCTTCTAAGGAAACAAGGATGGCGTTTACTGACGAGAACTTATTCTTTGGTGGGCAAGATTTTTAAGGCAGGATACTACCTAGAACATCCTTCCTTGAAGCTTCGCTAGGTGGGAATCCGAGCCATATATGGCGAAGTATCTTGGCTACACAAAATTTGGTTAGAATGGGGTGTCGCAGGAGGATAGGTCACTTGATGTGTCAAATGCTTCCATAGAGACGAGTTTAGATATCGATTTGGAGGATTTAAAGGTCAGCTCTTTAATGAGATATGATGTGAAGCACTGAAGTGTTGATCACTGACTTATTTGTTGAGAGGGATAGAAGACTTATTTTGAGTATCCCTCTGAATTTGAGACAACATTATGATTCCTGGTATTGATTGTGGAACCCCAAAGGGCATTACATGGTTAAGAGTGGATATAGACAATTAATGGATGTGCTAGGTCGAGTCGAAGAAGATACAAGCCTGTGGAGAAAATTTTGGACTTTAAAAGTGCCCGCTAAAGCTAAATCTACTGTGTGGAGGGCATGTCAGGATTGTCTTCCTACTTAGGTTGCACAAAAATTTTATCGAAACGTTTCATTTTTTAAATTTTTTATAAATATTTTAGGCACATTTTTATAATATAGTAAAATTAAAAATTTATTTTTAAATTAAAAATGCGTTTCCTAAATAAAAAATAAAAAATATTTATAACCAATTAAGAATAAAATAATTTATTAATTCTTAAATAAAAAAATAATATTAAAATAAAATTTAAAATTAATTAAATTCTTAAATAAAAAAATAATATCAAAATAAAATTTAAAAATTGTCAAATTCCTAAACTATTTAGGATTAATTATTATTAAGAAATTATAGACAATTATTTTCTTTGTTTTAGAAAATTTGATTTGATATTTTTTTTAAAAAAGTTTTATTGATAACAAATTATGTTTGAAATAAATAATATTATTAAATATTTATATACAATATTATATTTTTAAATTTTGTATATTTGTTCTTATATTTTTAATATTTTCACGCTTTTTCCACGTTTCTGTGTCTTCTATTTTTGACAAATACCATTTCGCTAATTCTATTTTTAGATTTCGCCGTTTTTCATTTCTATTTCTGCGCAGCATCGCTGCCTACTTTTGACAAGCTTGTTGAAAGACACACAAACATTGCGAATGCATGCCCGATTTGTCCGGGAGAAGAGGAGTCTATTTTCCATGCCCTTGTCTCTTGTCCTTTTGCCCGGAATTTTTGGTTAATTTCGCCTGTTGGGTATGGCCTAAGCGAGGCGAACTCGTTCAAGGAATGGTTGATTGGTTATTTGCGGAGGAGTGGCGAAGATGTTCGTTGTTCTATTTTAATGCTGTTCTGGAGTCTGTTGCATAATCGCAACAGTGTTGTTTGGAAAAATCTTCCTAAATCAGTGAATCAGATAGTGAGCTCGGCTTCTCGTTTGTTAAAGGACGGTCCCTAGCTCAGAGGTGTAGAGTTGTTTGTTGGCAAAAGCCGTCTTCTGGTTGGATCAAATGCAATGTGGATGCTGCCGGGTTAGATCAAGCTGGTAGAATGGGGTGGGGGGCGGTGTTAGAGATGAGGCTGGTATTTTCTTGGTTGTTCTGGGTCGACCCTTGTTTAGTGTGCAAATATAGCAGAGGCTCTTAGTATGTGGGAAATCTTGAGTTGGCTTAAAGATTTGCGTGTGGACAATGTTGAAGTGGAAAGTGATGAACTAGGTGTAGTGCAATCCATCCAAAGAGATGCTGAGGATGTGTCTGATTTTGGCTCAATTATTAAGGACTGTAGGTTTTTAGCAGGTCAGATCACAAATTGTAAGATGTGTTTTGTTCGTAGATTAGCGAATCAAGTGGCTCATTGCCTTGCACAAGCTTCTGATTCTTTATCTGGTCTTAAGGTGCGGAATGGTGAACCTCCCCGCTTTCTTGGTCTCAGTGCTGATTTAATTCAATAAAGATCATTCCAGTTTCAAAAAAAAAAAAAAAATACTCCTCGTGGTGGGTATGTCACAAACAGCAAAACAATGTTTTTATTTTTAGAAAACATTGAGACTTATCTGTCGTTCATAAAAATACAGACTATCTACTGTTATATGAACTGTGTAAAACGGAAGTAGCGCCACTTTCTGTCACTATCTGAATCCATTTAAAAACAAATTTAATAATAATTTAATACGAATAAGTTGAAATAAAGTGAAAATTTTTTAATCAAATTCAGCATAGTTTTAACTGAATTTAAAATTTAACTCAATTGATTCGATGTAGAGCGAATTAAATATAATTTAATTTGTTAGAATTATTATTTTTAAAATTTAATAATGTGAAAAACTTCAAATCTTTTAGTTGAATTTTACAATTATATTCAAAACTTTTAATTTTATTAATTGTATTTTAATTTGAATGTATTATGTTAAAGTTTTAATCAAAATTGAAAATGAATTTTACATGGATATATACAGTGTTATAGTTTCATAACATATTATTTTCATATTATTTTTAAATTAAGATATAATTGATAAAATTAAAAATTTTAAATATATTTACAAATTCGATTTGAAAGCCAATAAATCATTTTTAAAAAATAACAAATATATTATACTTATTTAAAAAAATATTAAAATTATAAATAATTCAACTCAAAACTAAAAAATGATTCAAAATCTTTCTACATATTGTCTAATAACCTGACTTAGCCTGTATCTAAAATAACTCATCTTATTTTTTTTTTCAAAAAAAGAAAATTTAATTGAGTTAATGAAAACAAAATTAATCCGATCCTTTCTAAAAAGAAAAAATCTGATCCTTTCTAAAAAGAAAAAAAATTTGATCCCACTCTATTATTTACCTCCAACTGCTAAGTACCCAATTCGCAAATAATTTCTAATGATTAATATCATAAGTTTCAAACTTCAATCATTAGAATTTCAATATAAATACTTGAAATTTTTATTAAGAGATCTTAATTTGACAGAGGAAAATGGAAAAATTAATCAATAATCATAATAACAATAAAAATTGTGATAGTAAACTGTCTTGCTCATCAAAGTCGAGGCTAATTTCTTGGTCCCAGGTACAGCAAGCTAGCCTTCTCCTCATCATCAGCAGTTTTGTTGATATAACCTTTTGGTTAATGGAGAAAAAGCACAATAGTTAGCACCCAAAACTTTCTTAGTTTCTTTTTGGCTAGCATGCCAATACTTAAAAATGTTGAAGATGAATTTCTTTTTCCATTTTAGTTTGTTGGTGTTGGAAAATCAAATTGAATCTATTCATTTAATTATTAAAATTTAACATTAAATTAATAACTAATTCAATTTTTAAATTTATTTTTTCATTTTAAATTAGACTTGGAAACTACTAAAATATTTAATTTTAAAATTTTTTAAATTAATTTAACTGATCATCAATCAAATCTAACCTATTAAACCCAGTCGAAATTATTACTCAAACCGCAAATCCAGGGGTTTTAAAAATACTAGAATTTCTTATGAAAAAATATAGTTGTATGATACGAAGTTTAGATTCAGAGACATGCAATTAGTTGGTCATTTGGTCACATCTAATCTAGAAGTCGGGAAGGGGCGTGACATTTAAGAATTTTGCATGTTTGAAAAGCTAAGTTGATTGAGGATGATTTATTACATATATATTAAAAAAAAACCTACAAAGAAAGATTAAAAATTCAATGATTTATCATTGAGTTAACTAGCATAGGGATTGAGTATTTAGCTTGAAATATTGAAAGTCAAGAGTTAAATCTTAATAGTTCTCATCTATTTTAAATTGTTTTATATATAATATTAAATCTAACTATTCAAAATATTTTAATAGAAGTTTTTTAATCTTAAAAAGAGGAGGAAACTATTGTAATTTTCATAATGTCTATCTATAATATATAATAGTTTTCTGGTGTTCATACTCTCATAGCTATTCATATATTTTTTAAAAATTTTTATATTTTCATATTTTTATAAAATGATAAATATTGGCTCCTTCAATTTATATGTATTTTATGTGATTATTTTATTTTCAAAGCAAATTTATAACATGTATAAATATTTTATGGACAAAAATCTCATAGAAATTTTTTTTAGAAATTTATTAATATGTAATTTGTAAACATTAATATATATTCACTAATGAATGAATGAATAGTTTAAGGTTCTGTTTGAAATAAATTATGTAACAAAATAAATGAACTCTATAACATAATTTTCTCATTTTAGTTATAAATTTTATTATTTGAAATAAATTTTTAATTAATAAAAATCTATTGAATTCTTACAAATTTTAAATTAATAAAAATCTATTGAATTCTATTATTTAGACTAAATTTGTAATAGAATAAAATTATTTTATATTCTTAAATAAGCTTATTTATTTAAAATACATATAATATTAATTTAAATTAAAAGATTAATGAAGTAAATTATTGAAATTTTTAATTAAAATTTAAGTAAATAACTTTAATTATATTAGTGGATAAAAACTTTGAAGTTTGAACAATCATCTCTAAATCTTTAAAAAATTCAGAGATACATTGATTTTTTTTTTTTTTTTGAGAAAAAAAATTCAAAGATGTATTGATTGACTCATGTGAAAGTTAATTTTTTAATTCTCCCTGGGCTAATACTGAATCCCACAAATTATGAAACAAATTTTTTTATTAGCATTGACTTGAAAAATAGTTACAGATGATGCTTGAACCCATGGAAACCAATTACATAATGTCATAAATTAGCGGAAAGAGCTACGCATATTTCCAACTACAGTTTCAGAAGCTCCCTGCTTTTAGCTGGGAAGCACCTTGGAGAAAAACCTCACTATTGAAGCAAGGAAACCAATGAAAAATTTCTCCGGAGTAAAAAAAAAAAAAAGGAATAAAACAAATGAGAATTTTCCGGAAAAAACAAAATTGTGAAATGAGGTCAGCGACTTCGAAATCTAATTGGAGCCTCTAATTAATATTAAAAAAAATTTTGGTAGTGAATAAAACAAATCTTATAAATGGATTTGGAGATTTAAATCATTCGATAGATTAGAGCTTTTAAGCGAAGGAGCAATAATTATGGAAAGCCTTTTGGATTCGCAGTCAAAAGGTAGGGACAAGCAACCGTCATTTGTAACGTAGTTGAGATTCCTTAACCTTTGCTGATATTTAACCATAAGGCCATTTTTGGTTGAGAAGGACCCAAACCAGTTTATGAGCATGGAAATTATATTTTTTTTTTCCAAATCAAAATAAAAGTAAATATTAAATTTACATTTAAATTATTTCGTAAAGAAGAGGGGTAGAACTGATACATGAGATAAAATGAAGTGAAAAGAGGAAATGAAAGAGAAAACAGACCTGTACTCTATGTCAGGGGAAGAGGGAGAGAGAGAAAGATACGTACGTGTGATGCTTCAAAGCAGCCGCTTAGGCTCAAAACAAAAGAGCAAATATAATAATCTGCAAAGTTGAGTAGGTGAATTGGCAATATAAATCGTTGAACATTCTTGAGACGGAGATGGAGATGGACAGGGAGAGAGCATTTATAATAGAAGGAAAATGAAAATCTGGCTATAAATAGTTACTATAAAAAGAGTCCAGTAAGATATATTTTTTTTCTTTATCGTTATTATTATTATGGTTTTTCTCGTTTTAAATTAAAACAACAGAGAGAGAGAGAGAGAGAGAGCGGTGTGAAAAGTGGTGTCAGGTTCCGCTACGCTAATTAAAGCGTCCAAATATGTTACATCAATGATATAGCAATCTGGTTTTCTTTTTTATTTGTTTTTTGGTCAAAAGTAAAATGTGTTAATAAGGCCAAAACTTATACTTTAAAAATCAAAGCAAAAAAAAAAAAAAGTAGACTTCACTTGGTTAATGCCAACTATACCAGCCTTCGTTACGGAACCAACAAAAACAAATTGGAAGAGAAGTTTTCCCCTTGCTTGTGATAACATCCCATAAATTTTCCAAGGTATACGATTCGAAGATAGTAAAAGGTCTTTGACTAAGATCTTGTTATCACAAAATAAATAGAAAATAGTAGTAGATAGTAAAAGGTCTTTGACTAAGATCTTTTTATCACAAAATAAATAGAAAATAGTAGTAAATCTATGTGAAATGATTATAGTAATAAATTTTAAATAAATTTAATATTAATTTTAATTAATTAATTAAATGATTAATTATTAAAAATTATTATCAAGTAAATAAAAATAAATAATTATATAGGGAGGTAGTTATAATTAATAATTGTCTATTAATTCATGCTTTCAATTTTATTTATATAATTTTAAAAGAAAATTTATTGAATTTGAATGAAAGTATATCAATCAAATAAGTAATATTAAGTATTTAGTAATAAAAAATAAAACTAATAGATATATATATATATATATATATATATATATATATATATATATATATATATATATAAAAGATAATTATAAAAAAAAATTGTTGGCTCTAATGCACCAAGAAGGGGGTTGAATTGGTGTCAAATTTGAACTTTTGATTTTGAAGGAAGCTCACGAGATGAAAAATTAGAGAAAGAGTAGGAGAAAAATGAACACAAAAGTTTTATAGTGGTTTAGGTGTTAATCAACCCTACATTGACTTCTCAATTTATCAATTGGGTGTTTCACTCAATCACTAGTGTTTTACAACTTCACACTCAACTTAGTGTTTAGGCCACATCAAATTTTACAAGTGTTTTCCCAAGTTTCACACTTAACCTAGTGTTTTAAGCTCACACCAAAACCTTACAAGTATTTTTCCAAGGCTCACACTTAATCTATACAAGAGTTTTACAACTAGACTAACTCTCAAATCTAAATAAGAATTTTCTATACAAGGGCTCACTCTCAAACCCAAACAAAATGTGTTTAAAGCTCACACCAAACTATGTACAAAGAAATAAAAAATTAAAGTTATGAATTAACTTTGCAAGAGTTTTGGCACATATCAATAGTTTTTTCTTTCATTCAAGTTCATTTGGTGGTGTATTTATAGACAATAACCACCAAAAAGATGTTACAAAGAAATTATGTTTGAATCTCTAAGTTGTGCTAGACATATCTTGCATTCAATGTTCGTTAGACGAAATTCACATTTGAGACTGAATTGAAGATCGCTAATTTTGAATTGTGTCTAACGGCTAGTCCATGTGGCATAAAACCATTGGTCTCTTCAAAAACTAGCAGTTGATCTTTCCAACGAATCTTAAAATTCATGGTCGCTATTTTCCTTTTCAGACGCGATTGTCACTGTGAAATCATCTGTCTAATCATGTAAATGTTGTTTCTGAAATTCGCAGTCACTACCGAAATTTGCGATCGCTATTGAAATTCATGGTTCCGACTTTTGAATCTCAACAACTTTTTTTTCAAAATTCGCGGTTGCTAATTTTAAAGACAAATTTTCATATTTGGAGTTTTTTGCTTCTAATCACTTTTATTTAACTCTCAATGAGATTCTATCTAAATATCTGCAAAAACAACACTTAAAATTGATATTAGAACCTTTCAATCTATATTGTCAAAATCAAAAGAATTTCTTGGCTTAGGTTTGAACAACCTAGTCCAACAATCTCCCTTTTTTCTATTTTGACAATCTAGATTAAATATGCAACTAGGTTGTTCAAACCTAAGTCAACAAATTCTTTTAATCTTGACAATATAGATTGAAAGCTTCTATTATCAATTTTAAGTGTTGTTTTTGCAGATATTTAGATAAAATCTCATTGGGAGTTGAATAGAAGTGATTAGAAGAAAAAAAATCCAAGTATGAAAAACTACTTTTGAAATTAGTGACCACAAAATTTGAAGTGATTGTAAATTTTGAAAAAAAGAGCTGTTGAGATTCAAAATTTGTGACTGTGAATTTCAATAACGACCTGTGAATTTTAGAAATATCTACATGATTAGACAAACGATTTCACAGTGACAATCACGTCCAAAAAGAAAAATAGTGATGCGAATTTGAAGTAGCGACCGTGAATTTTAAGATCCGTTAGAAAAATTCAACGGTTAGTTTTTGAAGAGACCAATAGTTTCATGCCACACAGACTAGCCGTTAGACACAGTTCAAAATTAGCAACCGCGAATTCAATCTTGATCGTGAATTTCTTCTTATGAGCATTTAATGTAAGATATACATAACACAACTTAGAGATTTAGGCATAGTTTCTTTGTAACGTCTCTTTGGTGGTTATTGCCTATAAATACACCACCAAATGGACTTGAATGAAAGAGAAAAACTATTGATATGTGTCAAAACTCTTGCAAAGTTCATTAATAACTTTAATTCTTTATTTCTTTATTTCTTTGTACATAGTTTGGCGTGAGCTTTAAACACCTTTTTGTTTGGGTTTGAGAGTGAGCCCTTGTATAGAAAATTCTTATTTAGGATTGAGAGTTAGCCTAGTTGTAAAACTCTTGTATAGGTTGAGTGTGAGCCTTGGGAAAACACTTGTAAGGTTTTGGTGTGAGCCTAAAACACTAGGTTGAGTGTGAGCCTTGGGAAAACACTTGTAATGTTTTGTGTGAGCCTAAACACTAAGTTGAGTGTGAGCTTGTTAACACTAGTGATTGAGTGAAATAGTCAATTGGTGAATTAAGGAGTGGATGTAGGGTTGGTTAATACCCAAACCACTATAAAACTCTTGTGTTCATTCTTCTCCTACTCTTCCTTTAATCTTTCATATTTGTGAGCTTCCTCCAAAATCAAAAGTTCAAATTTGACACCAATTCAATTCCCCCTTCTTGGTGCACTAAGGCCAACAATTGGTATTAGAGCTAAGTCTCAATTTAAGCCTTAATTGAGTGAGAAAAGATCAATGACACAAGAAGGAGTCCACTCTCACCTTAATCCCCATTTTGATGGCAATGATTATGCTCTTTGGAAGCATAAAATGGAGATGTATCTTGATAGCGATCTCATCAACTTATGGGATTATATCCTTGAAGAATGGAAGCCTCCAACAAAGATGATTGAAGGAGTAGAGGTGGCAATTCCAAGAGAAGAATGAAGTAAATCACAAAGGAAGGCAAATGGGAAGAACAAGAGGGCAATGACAATTCTCCTAAGCTTCATGTCAAAAGAAGAATCTGAAAGAGCCCAACATTGCCAAACTACACATGTCATATGGAAAACACTAGAAAACTATCATGAGGGCACAACTCTTATGAAATCAAGTAGGTTGGAGATGTATGTGACAGAATGGGAGTTCTTCATGATGAAAGACCATGAAAGCATCACCAAAATAATAAATAGACTCCTATCTATTGTCACAAGCATGGAAAAGTTTGAAAGGATTCTCACCAACTATGAGGTAAATACTAAAATCCACAAAACTCTTTCATTGGATAAATTTAGTGCAAGAGTATACAACATTCAAGTGTCCAATCCAAAGATTGGGAAAGTGCCAATTGATGCCCTCATTAGTAAGCTTCTCACTCATGAGATGACTCTCAAGAAAGATGAAGAGATGAAGAAGCTAAGAGGACAAAGACACAAAAAGGAGAAGAAAGCTCTGGCCTTTAAAGCTCAAGAAGATTATTCAAGCTCAAGTGACTCAAATGAAAGTGATAAAGAAGAAAAAGAGCTTGCCAAAATATCAAGAAGGACTAAGGAGTTGATGAAAAGGAGAAGAGAAAAAAGAATCCAAAGAAAGTCATCTTCCTATCATCACAACATAAAGAAAAAGACCTTTAAGGCTACTTGGGATGATGATTCAAGTGATGAAGATGAAGATGGAGATGAAGCAGCAAACTTTTACTTCATGGCTCAAGAGGACTTCTCCAAAGAGGTAAGTACTTCTCCACACTCTTATGATGATTATGATGCATTTGATGATATAAATGATGAGCTTTTAGAAGTTCTCACTTTGAAATGTGACAAATATAAGTTACAAATGAAAACTTACAGGAAAAAATATCTCAAACTAGAGGATGAATTTAAATCCCTAAATGATCATATAAATGAGTTGAGGACTTCTAATGAAAAATTCAAAAAGTATCTAGAGAGTCTTTATAAGTCTTCATCCTCTCTTAACTCTTTGAGAAAGGAAAATGATTCTTTAAAAGATGAAGTTATAGAACTTAGAAACTCAATCTCTAAATTTCATAAGGGGAAGGAAGCTTTGGATACACTTATTGTATCTCAAAGACCTCCTTTAGTTAGACATGGTCTAGGCTTCAATGAAATTTCTTCACTTATTTCTTCACCTATTACATTCATTAGAGCATCAACACCTCAACCTTCAAGTATTGAGGTCATAGGGAAGAGAGGTGCTCCTAGCACTAAGCTGCCTATGTCTAAGGGTAAAGGAAAGGCCTCCCAAGGCTCAAAGAGCAAATTATGCTTAAATTTATAACAATAAGCATGCTCAAACACATAAACACAAAAAATTCTCTTCTACTCCTAATCACTTATGCACTTGCATACATTATCATAACCAAAGTATGGGAAGGCCCCCTACTCATACTATGGTTGTGCATAGGAGAAAGACTCACAAGTCTAAACTCTAATGTCATTATTGCATGAGATATGGGCATATCAATGTATTTTTCCATATTAGGAAGGCACACCTCAAATTAGAGGACCCTTCCAAAACCCCCAATGACCCGAGTATGTTTGAGTACCAAAACAAAGTGTTTGATATTGCAGGATGGAGACTCCACCAAATTCTCATCACAGAAAATCTGAAGGTAAATGGAGATTGCTAATGAAGAAGGGATAAAGTTTCAAATGGTTATTTGGTATCAAGGCATTGATACTAAGCTTGTAATGTATCCCTTATCCCTTATGTTTTTAACTTAATATATTTATACATACTTTTAGGGGGGTTTTATTACTTGGTATATCTATGTGTTGACATGTTTGATTTGATTTGATTTAATTGATTGTATATTGAGTTGAATCAATTCATTTTGCATTTAAGGTTTTCTACATTTCAAATGTTCAAATCAAGATCATATGCTCTATACTAGGGCCATATGAAAATTCTTAAATTTCTACCCCTAGTTTGTTTGTTCAAGCATCTTTAAATGTTTGAATTATTTTGCATTTATGTTTTTTATATATAAAATTTTCATGCAATTTATGTTTTATCCATTTATCTTCTTATGCAACATATTGTGATCAATTGTGCAAAATTATTTATGTTTGCTATTCTTATTTGAGTTTGTACAATTGACAAGTTTGTGGTTATTCCCTTTCATATTCCCCATTCTCTCTCTTGTTCTCTCCTATTCCTCTCTTTTTGATCTTGACAAAGGGGGAGAGATAATTGGTTGAATATACAAAGAGAGAACATAAAAAAAGAGGAGATAAAATTGACAATGATCTTATTAGAATAACTAAGTGGGAGTATTTTCATACTTATGATTTGAATCACTTCACAATCATTCTCTTAGGAGCATACATAATTGATTTTTTATCATTTGCATATTCAATCTAGATTGTCAAAATCAAAAAAATTTCTTGACTTAGATTTGAACAATCTAGTCCAACAAGATTGTCTATTGATTTATACATTTAATATTATATAACATAGTTTTAAAATTTATTAAACTTAAATGAAGTAATTTATAATAATGTATTACACTGTTATTAGCTGTTATATACTAAAAATTTTAAAAAATCAATGAAATTAATTTAAATTCTAGCGTTATATTTAAAATAATTATTTTAGGTTTTTCTAATTTCATATTTTGAAGTGTTTTAGAATTTTTATTTTTCAAATTTTTT
The DNA here is from genome assembly GCA_949677035.1 of Omphalea diandra. Taxonomy (NCBI): domain Eukaryota; kingdom Viridiplantae; phylum Streptophyta; class Magnoliopsida; order Malpighiales; family Euphorbiaceae; genus Omphalea; species Omphalea diandra. The sequence continues at coordinate 16,114 of CATIWR010175697.1, forward strand.
ATTTAGAAATTGTTTAGAATTTTATTATTTTCTATTTAGAAAATTTTTTTATATGACTATTAATTTTATAATTTTCTATTTAAAATTTTTTTGATATGATAATTTTCTATAATATAATATAATAATAACATGTAGCTATGTTATACATAATACAATTATTTGACAAATGACAATCAATCATTTACAACTAATTATGAGATTAAAATTAATAATATATATAGATTACCCGAGTTTCTGAATATGCAGTCTAGAAGGAGCTTTCCTGAAGCACGTGAGTCCATCAATGATCATTTCCTTCTATTAGTAACTAATATAGTGCTAGCTGCCTTTTTGCTGCTGGGATTAAAATCTGCAGAAACATGAATAACATAGCATTAGTAGAGGAAGTGCCCTCCTGCATCACCCAGTATGGGAAGGAGTAAAACCATGTGCATTAGTTGTTGAAAGATTGAATTCATTAGTCATGTTATCCCCTAGATTGGCAACAGCTATAGGATCCAACAATTTGCCTCCAAAAATAACTTCGTTTTGGTTAGCCAAATAACCCACAATATGAACTCAATTCTAGTTCAAATATGAGCTGTTGACCTAAGGTTCCAGACTTTAAGCAAGCTTAACCATTAGTCAAACATAGTGACTTGTGGGATATTTAGTTTGTAATTTAGAGAAGTAGCAAACCAAATTTTTGCAATTTGAGGGCACAACAGGAATAAATGTTCAGTGGTTTCCAGTGATTCCCACCAAAAGGGACATGTAGAGAGTAAGTTGAAAAATATTTGTCGGAAACAAAAAAAGTGAACAAATTTCTTTAATCTCATTTAATTTAAGATTTATACTATAATGTAATTTTCAAGTGGTTAACTCGATGTGGTGGGTATGGCGCACATAACAAAGCAATGATTTTGTTTGTAGAAGACATTAGACACTGTTTGAGGCTCAAAGGTTGTTCATAAAAGTGCAGACCACCTACTGTTATATTAATTGGGTATAATGCAAGTAGTGCTAGTTTCTATCAGTATCTGGATCCATTTAAAAACAAATTTAATATTAATTCAATTCAAATAAATTGAAATAAAATGAAAATTTTTTAGTCACCTTCGACATAGTTCTAAATGAATTTAGAAATTAACTTGATTGATTTGATATACAATGATTTAAATTTAATTTAATATAAATTATTTGAGATATTTATTTTTAAGATTTAATGATTTAAAAAATCTCAAACCTTGAATTTATAATTATACTTAAACCTTTTAATTTTATTAATTGTATTGTAATTTGAATGTATTATGTCAATTGCTCTTAAACTCGGAATCAAAATTGAAAATAAATTTTATATTGATATATACAATGTTATTATAGTTTATCCAATTTCAAATCATAATAGTTTGATCTATGTGATTGTCATGTAAGCATAAAATTCATTTTTCTAATTCAAAATTTTATTTAGAGGGTAACTAACACATTACTTTAAATAAGGATATAATTGGCAAAATTAAATTTTAGATATACTACAAATTAGATTAAAGATTTGAATTTTGTAAGTTATTAAGTGACATTAAAAAAAAAATATCATATTTATTTAAAATTATCAAAATTATGAGTAAAGTGACTCAAAACTCAAAAATCTTTCCACTTATTGTTTAATAACTTGACTTATCATCACTCTAAAATAACTCATCTTAATTAAACAAAGAAAATTTTATTGAATAGATAAAAACAAAATTAATCAGAATCCTTTCTCAAAAAAAAAAAAATCTGATCCCACTCTATTTTTACCTCCAACTATTAAGTACCCAATTCATAAGCAATTTCTAATGACTAATATCATAAGTTTCAAACTTCAACCATTAGCATTTCAATATAAACATTTTGAGATTTTTATTACCAGTGCAGGGAAATGAAAAAATCAATCAATAATCATAATAACAACAAAAATTATGGAAGTAATTCCCACTGTCTTACTCACTGAAATCGAGACTAATTTCTCGCTCTCAGGTGCAGCAAGCTAGCCTTCTGCTCATCAGTTTTGTTGATATGATGTTTTGGTTAACGAAGAAAAAGTAAAATTGTTAACATGCAAAATATTCTAATTGAAATAAATATGCTTATTTATTTAAAATAAATATAATGTTATTTTAAATTAAAAGATTAATAAAGTAAATTTCTTTAAATGTTTAATTAAAATTAAAGTAAAAAATTTTAACTATATCAGTGGATAAAAACTTTGAAGTTTGAACAATCAACTCTAAATCTGAAAAAAATTCAAAATCTTAAAAATTTTGAATAAATTGAGTGTATATATATATATTACATAATTTATGAGATTTTTTATTAGCCCAATGAATGTATTTTGACAATAAAATACATTCATTAGGCTAATACAAAATCCCATAAAATTATGTAACAAATTTTCTGTTAGCATTAAATTGAAAAATTGTTACTGATGATATTGGAGCCTAATGTTCAATGCCAATAATTTTATTTTTACAATTGTGTCCAAATTCTTGAGCTATGGAAACCTATTACATGACTGTAATGAGTCATAATTATTTTTTTTTCTAGAACAAGACTTTCATTCACAATCAAGAAAGAGATACATCCACTAAGAAAAAGCCTATTAAGCTCTGGTTATAGAAATCAACCCCTAAGGGTCAAATTATTGGGCATTCTTTGCAACCCTAGTTCGCTACATGATTTGTTCCCCACTATGAGCATTAGATTTTGGACCCCTAGGATGCAAGCCAATGATGAAAAATTATTGGATTTGTCCCCCAAGAATGAAAAGAGGTAGTTGCAAAAGAAAAAGAGCTAAGGCCTAAGGAAGTCTTGGATCAAACACAAAATCAAGCCTTAGCCCAGGTTACAAATATGTCTGCCATCTTTTAGATGGTTGTACAACAAATTCCTTGACTGTACCACCAAGGTTGAAACCTTAATCAATAAAAGTTTCTAAAACCCTGATCCTTGTTAAGCTCTTGGTTGTATAGCTAACACAGTGTGTTGTACAACCAACCTCTTCACTATACATATCACTATGGAACCCTAATTCTAGAAGATTCATGGCCCTTGTCTATCATGGGTTGTGAATAGAAGGTAACCGAAGCTATCCTAACTCTGGTGCACCCCTCTTCCTTTATAAATACGCCTGGAAGAGGAGGCTTGGGAAACCTTAGAGTTACTCTGCCAAATTTTCTCCACAAACACTTTTAAACATATAAACCAAAACCCCAACATCTTCATTCAAAGATCCAAGGAGGTTCATTAAGCTTGGTGACATTCCTTTGCATACATAACTTTACATTTTTTTAGGATTAATCACATCTTAGTGTCTTTAAGGGCACTATAACAAAAAGAAGCATCCTAGGCTCCCTCTCCCCTTTCTCTTCTTCTTCCTTTCTTTTTCTTTTTTCTTTTTGAAAATCTAGTTTAGGTAGGTTGTACATACCTCTAATGTTCTATACAGATCACCAATATGGCTATACATATCACTTATTGGTTTATACAACCTTTCTTGGGAGAGTATAAACCTCACCTTCTTCTCTATTTGGGTTCTTTCTTCTTTAGGGTTTTTTATGGGTGTCTTGGGAGCTCTATTGATAGAATAGGGGCAGATCTTATGACTAGGGACCCCTATTCATTCAATTAATATGGCAATGAACAAGTTTTAGGTTGTGTTCTATGATTTTCATGCTCCAAAATTTCCCCTTTTTTCTTTATACGATGTTATATTTTGTGTCATGTTTTCTTCTTTGATACCATTTTGACCATGACCAAGAGAGGGGTTCATCATCCTTATGACCTTGAAAGCCTTGTGATTTTTGTTAGCATTTTTATTATGGTTATACTTTAATCATCATCATCATAGAAAAGGGTGACTAGCTTTGTAACTAGCTCATTCCATTCATTAATCTTTGGATGGTTGTTTTGATTAGAGTTAGGGAGAAAGAACAATTCTTGGTGATCCATATTATATCATATATCATGCTTGTTATCTTGAATATATTGTTAGCCTTATAATAATTCCTTTTCATTTAACATCCTAGCCTCCTAAATGGTTAGTGGTGTGTTTATGGATGCTTAGCTCTTTAGGAGTATTTTGGAGGAGGATTTAATAACCCTAGGATCCCATTTGCTAACACTTTGCCTAAGGCCTCTGCTATCCTCCAAATTACATTTGCATGTCATGTTTATTATGTTTCATTCTTTTATAACTCATGTGTTTGTGTTTTATTATTATTTTATGATTCATGTGCTAATATTAGACTTAGAATATGCCTAGGTTCCCTTGAATGGAGGTGATTTGGTGAGCCCTTCTCACTTAGGTACATTCCATTTTGTGATTATTACTTAATCTCTTAGATGATCACTAACTTGTTTTCCTTTCTTGTGTGTATGTGGCCATATATATATATATATATATATATATAGGCATGGTGCTTTAGATTATGCATGATTACGGTTACTTGATATATATGACATCCCTATTTCACATTGGACGTATCCTTGTCCTTTTGAGTTTTGTTGTAATGCTTTGATGATATGTTTAACTGAGATGTCCTAGAAACATGCTTAGGAGTGATAATCAAACTAACTAATAACAAAGTTAAAATGATCAAACATGAACTAAAGATGCCTAAATTTGGGTGGCTTAGGGGTGCCTAACCTTTTCCTCATGTTGTACCCAATTTCAAACTTGAATATGTTGGGATAAAGACGAATTGCACCATATAAATAACTTAATTAGATTCATAATTTTGTCCCTGCTCAGATTCTTATCCTGACCAAAGTCGGATGACAACTCCATACTCCATAGGGGATAATACCAATGTGTTGTCTCACCTTGGTCCTTTGTTGACCATAAATTAGAAGGATGTTTCTATCTCACATAAGGCCTACAAGATCCCTCGTTGATTTGAATACGAGCCATAATTTAGGTTTACCACCAATCTATAACCTCCGTTCTATCGGTCTATTTATCAATAAAAGGTAGGAGTCACAAGCAAGATTATACCAGTTTGAGCATGATCCTGAATACCATTTTTGTGCTCATAATGGCGACTCCATTAGTGATTTAAAATTGACTTTATGTTTCATCTATAATTCACATTTTACCATTTTATCTTTGTCATTGGTTAATCTATTGCATTCATTTAGCCTCCACATTTCACCATATGTACTAGTTTTAACCTTAAATAAATCAATGGATTCTCCAAACTTGAGAGTTAAACTTTATTTAGGCTTAGGAGATAATAATGAGGGTTCACTCTTCACAAGCCAAGTACCTTCAAGTATATCAAACAAAGGGTTATGACAATCATCCCCCAAGCTTATGAAGTCATCAATCACAACAATCATCTTAACCATTATACGCATGTAGGAGCTAACAACATCTAAGAATAAGATATCCTTTTATTTGCATTTTTCCAAAAAGAGGGTTGACGTTCCTAAAGAACATGATTAGACATACCCCATGTAAGTACAATGTTACGCTATTCCCCTTGATGTAAATATCCTCTATGTAAATATAATGTTATTCCATTCCTCTTTAATATAATTATCCTACTTGTAAATGCTCTTAATTCATATGTAAATTAATATGATCCTAGTTAGGACCCATCATGCGAATTCACTGAAGATCAAAGGACTAAGGTTAAGAGCATGCGTAAAGAGGGATAATGATAAAAGAGATAACAAGTATTTCCAACATCCATTACAAGGAATTGGTGGTCCAATGATAATGGTAAAGACTAAAAGAATGAAAGAAGCTTTGTATGGATTGATCATGAAATTGCAAGAGCAAAATATAGGATCTTTTTCTAGTAAAAAAACAAGTCCTTTATACCTTATTTCCATGAAAGAAAGCTCAAGAAGAAAGTTACAAGTTAACAAAAATTTGTTTAAAGACAGAAACATGGAGCATGACCATGTGCACAACCATGCAACTAGGAAGCACAACCATGTTTTAAAGAGACAAAATTAGGCAGAAAGTTGGTGCACGACCATATGTACAGTTGTGCATCAATGACGAGAAATAAAATAATGGGTAGAAAGTTGGCACACAGCCGTGTATCGAAGGTGAGTAACTAGTATCAGGATCGTGCACTCGCACGACCATGCGCACAACCATCGTCTTAAGTGACAATTCGAGATTCTTATTTTTGTTAGCCTTTTTGAGTTTGTTACTTCCTTTTTAGTAGGTATCTTATCTAGAATATATTTCGTTATTAGATATGACTTTGTTTAGGGATATTAGACCTTTTTCTACATGGGAAATTTTTCTTCATAATGCTTTATATAAGCCATGGTCTTGTATTATGAAAAAGAATGAATTAATCTTTAATCAATATTATTGAGTTTGACAAGTTTATGTTTTGCTTTCTTGTGTTGTTGATATAATACAAAAATTAGACTTATCAAAGGATTGATAAACCTTTGCGGCATCTTTAAGATTGGGGTTTTAAGGACATAGTTTTTTTAAGGTTCTAATCTTTTGATCAACAACTTGATTTCTAGACTTTCTTAAGCAAAGTAGCAATTCATATAAAGAGTTCCTAGGGTAGGTTTCCTAGCAAGTTCTTTATTAATTGGTATTAAAACTCAGATTTTAGAAGCATGTTACGTGTCCTTTGTTGTAATTTGTTTCGTATCTTCTTTGTTTTCATTTCTCTAAATGTTCTTCTTCTAATTTTATTTTTCATCTATCTACTTCTTTGTGTTTCTTTTGTTTCTTTTCCTGTGATAGTGTGTCAATCAAATTGAATGCCATTAATTTCAAATTATTGGTGTTAGGTTTCAATATACATATTTAAAGTTTGTAATTCTCCATAATTATTGGGTTTCAATTCTCATTATTGGAGTTCACATCACTTAAACTCAGAAGTGTTGGTTTGATCTTTTATTTTCAGAAAGAAAAGAAAAGAAAAGAAAAGAAATTAAAAAAAGAATTAATCACAATATTCTTGTCCCAAACAAAAATGGATTTTGTTTTAATTTATTTTGGGAACAATTGAGTTGCTTATGTCTCTTTGAGCAAATTGTTTTCTTTGTCTTTGGTTCATTGTGTTCTAATTATTTCATTCATACTTTTTTTACCTTTGTTTTTTTTTTTTTAGTTTTCTTATTTTCTTGGTTCTATTAATGAACTTTCATTGTGATTTTCATTTTGCCTCAACTAGGTCTTTGAAGTCTTGATCTTTGAAGTTATCATTAATTATCGATTGCTTCTTGAGATTTGTTGATTTTGACTCTTTTAAGAACATAAAGAATGCTAGCTTAAAAGGTAAAAGGCAAGAGTGGTGAGCTTATTAGAGGGTAAAAGCCTAATTTGTGGAAACATGAGTGTGAGTGATATCTTTTTGAGAGTAAACATATGAGAAGTGCTTTGTGAGGTTCATCTTATTTTCTTCTTATTTCACAATTGCTGGTTGGGAGAAGGATCTTGAATTTAAGTCCTTCATGAAAGACATGCTTGATGGATTATCAAAATTAAACCATAGGATGGAAATAATGTAAAAGAAGTGCATTATCACAACACGCCCACCATAACATTAAAGTAAGCAAGCTACCAATGGCCAACAAGATGCAACAACAACAAACTGAAGGTTCCAAAATTTTATGAAAAAAGGGTTCTGAAGAGTACTTAGTATGGAAAAAGGAGAAAAAGTTAGACATAAGGCGAGCTAATAAAAAGTAAGGTCGAGAGGTTATCATTGTTGATTAGGTCAAATTGCAACCTAATGATGAGGTGGTAAGACAAATTAATTCAAAAGGGACTAAATCTAGTTATTCATAGGAGTACCAATGGGAAGGTGACAAATTCATTTCAACATCAAAAAGGAAGGCTAAACAAAAAAATAAAGTCTTTATTTTAAAAGGTACAATCAAAATTCTAAAGTCTTCTACTTTACATTAGATACCAAAAATTTGCACTTGTTACTTTCCAAAACTCAAGTAAAGGAACTATGAATATGTTATAGAATGGTGATCTTGAAAATACTAGTTTACATGATGATGAGATGCCACAAATTAAGGTTTGTTCCAATGCTCAAATTGCAAGTCCCATACTTAATGACATGATTGCAAGTGAGAATGATGTTGATGATTTCAAAGAAGATAAAATAATAATGAGCAAGAGAGAAAGTGCGCAAGATAGAGAAAAAGAAATATTTGTGCAGCAAAAGGAGAGTAGTGAGAAAACCATAGGGTGAAGTGATACAAAAGAGGAAAAAGGAAAGCTTAGAGAGGATGCACAAAATAAAAGAGATGTGCATACAAAAGGATAGGGTGTACAAAATCTTTGTGAAAAAGAGAGTTATGTGAAGGAAGCTTATTTTTCACCAACATCAATAATCATGTTGTTGTTTCAAGAGACATATTTTGCTACTAATGATTTATATTATATTTTGTATAGTGCTTTTGTGTCTCTTTTGAAGGAGTATGAAAAATTAATTTCTAAGGAGGAACAAAAAAGAGGATGGCATCAAATCGATTTTATCCTTAGTTCTTTAAAAAAGGAGGACATCATCAAAAGTAAGAATGAGGTTGAAAGAGTATTGTTTTCTCCAAACATAATGAACAAACTTATGTGCCAAAAGGTTTCTTTTTGTTCTAGATTTTTTTTTATTTCTAGATTTTCTAGATTTTTCTTTGGTTCTAGATTTTGTTTTGTGCTTACTCCATTTAAATTTTGTTTTGATTCTTAACCTTATTTTATTTCTAATGAAATTCCTTTTTGTTCTAAACTTTGTTTTGCTACTCATAAATTTAACTTCTCTTTTATTTAGTGTTTTTGTTTCCTCTTTAAATTCGTTTGATATTTTAGTGCTTGGACATACTAGATGGAAAAAACATTTTTGCAATTGGTGTTCGACTACTGTTTTCTTGTTTGAATGAAATTCTTCCAATCTTTATTTAGATAAATTTGTGAGATTTGTGTTTGAACCTAGTGAAAAGGTTTGGGTATGTCTTTGGTGTTCTGAATTTCCTTTGCAACCATGTAGATTAATTTCCATAAAAAAGAATTACAAGGTAAGGAAAATTTTGTGACCTATGCTCCACCGCAAAGGTATCAACTTCCTTGTACTTTAAATGCTAAATTTTTGGGTTTTGAAATAATTAAAGTGTTTTATGTGTATGACCATAATCTTAATAAGTTCTTTCATGTTTGTGGAAAGGTTGTTTTTGAAAACTACTTTAGGCATATTGAATTTTTGTCTTCAAACAATCAATTGTGTGTGCCTAAATTTACTTGCATGAGTTTCTAGTTGAAAAGGCATATAAGGAGGATTTATTAGAACACTTTGGTGTACTAAAAATTTTAGATGTATTGCATAAACATTTTCAGTGGCCTAACATGAAATTGGATGAGCAAAAACATTATGGTAAATATATACATGCAAATTAGTTAGGCCAAAATCTAAACCACCTGGGTTATGCATGACTTTACACAATCATAACATATTATGACTAATCTTTCTATGAACTTTGTTTTATATTTGCCTATGTCTGCATATGGAAATGATTCAATTTTTGTGGTGATGGCAAATTTTATTGAATGTTACAAAATCAATATTGCCATTAACCTTGATAAATTGTTTTTTAATAGGATTGCTAAATTGCGATTTGCGTTCGATCCCAGTGAAAGGACTTGTAACTTATATGGTAAGTTTAGTGTTAGATTTATTTATATTAGTTCTTATGTTTCTTTTTTATCTTGATGTAGGTCAAGATTCAAGGACAAATCTTTTTGAAGAGAGGGAGTATGGTATGGTCCTAGTTAGCATGCATCATGGGAATTCACTTAAGATCAAAGGACTAAGGTTAAGAGCATGCATAAGGAGGGATAATGATAGAAGTCATAGCAAGTATTTCCAAGATCCATTATAAGGAATTGGTTGTCCAATGACAATGACAAAGACTAAAAGAATGAAAGAAGCCTTGAAAAGATTGATCATGGAATTGTAACAGTAAAATAGAGGATCATATTCTAGTAAAAAATAAGTTCTTTATACCTTAATTTCATGGGAGAAAGCTCAAGGAGAAAGCTCAAGAAGAAAGCTACAAATCAGTAGAAACTTGTTTAAAGGAAAAAACATGGATCATGATCATGCATACAACCATGCTACTAGGAAGTACAACCATACGCAAACCATGCTTCGAGGAGACAAAATTAGGCAGAAAGTTGGCGCACAGCCATGCACATAGCTGTACATCAATAATAAGTAACAAAATAATGGGCAGAAAGTTGACACACGATTGTGCATCGAAGGCGAGTAACTAGTATCAGGATCGTGCACTCATACGACCAATAAGCATAGTCATGTGCCTCAAGTGACAATTTGAGATTCTTATTTTTGTTTGTCATTTTTTAGTTTTCTTACTTCCTTTTTAGTAGGCATCTTGTCTAGAATATATTTCCTACTTAGATATGACTTTTTTTAGGGATATTAAACGTTTTTCTAGATAGGAAACTTTTCTTTATAAAGCTTTATATAAACCAAAACCTTGTATTATAAAAAAAAATGAATTAATCTTTAATCAATATTATTGAGTTTTATCAAATTTAAGCTTTGCTTTCTTGTATTCTTGATAGAGTACAAAATTAGACTTATCAAAGAAGTGATTAACCTTTGTGTCATCTTCAAGATTGGGGTTTTAAGGACTTAATTTCCTTAGGGTTCTAATATTTTAATCGATAACTTAATTTTTAGATTTTTCTTGGGCAAAGTAGTAATTCCTATAAAGAGTTCCTAGGGTAGGTTTCCTAAGAGGTTATTTATCACAAATACTTATGTACATCTTATGTCTCCTTTGTTAAAGGAATTCTCCATGTACTTGTATATCTTATTTGTCAATGTAAAGAGTTTTCTTTTGTATATGTTTCTCCCTTTTAGTGTCTATGTACATATATTCTTTTAGGATCTCAACCCTTCTTAGTCTAAGGCGACCCCATATATTCTTTATCCCATGTTAATAAAAGAATAAGACCCCATCTAGGGGAGAGCCTCTAGACCTTGTGTGTGTGGGAGAAATGAGGTTGGAAGGATCTTTTATAATAATGTGTGCATTTAATGCATACATGCATCATTGAGCTTGTTCATGCATCATATTAATAACCCTTGTTTTCAATCCATCATAGCTATATCTAAACCCTTGTGGAAGAAAAAGATCAACCAACTAGTTAGGAAAAGTAAACCCTTAGCTCGATCTAAAAATCAAAATTGATTATAGAGGCAACCATACCAACCGAGACCATAAAAAGTATCAGGGCTAACCTAAGTCGTATAATGGAATCAAGCTTTACTGAGGAGGTGAATAAGCACCCCAATATGATTTTGAAGAAGATTGATGCATCTACTAGTAGGACAAATAAGGGAAAAATACCAATGGAAGCACCTAGCAGGCGGTGGTTGATGATGATCTATTTAGGATGAAAGAGTATCACGAAAGCAATTTATCTAAAGAGGTAAGGAGCACTATCATAGCCACTAATAAGGTAATAAAAAGTGAGAAGGAGAATACTCAATTTAATGACCTTGCCAAATAGCTGGAAAAGATCCAAAAGACTCTCGACACGAAGGCTTAAAGGGGGGATCTAATATTGAAAGTTACTTACCCACAAGCTTGAGAAAATTTTAGCAAATTTTTCAATGCTTGAGCTCCCAAAGTTCACAGGCATCCAAAATATGAAGAATCACATTTGTTCATATGTTTTGGTCATGAAGGCATCTGAGATACCATGCTAAAACCTTTTAAGTTATCATTAGAGGGCTCAGTAAAAGCTTGTTATTTCACTCAGCCACTGATGATGTGAAAAGGATTGGAAGGAATTGATAAAGGCTTTTAGAAACCATTATGCCTATAATTTGTATCTAGAAGTCATTTTATAGGGCCTATAATCATTGAAATAAAAGTCAGACGAAGGTTTTATTGACTATATAAGGAGATGGAAGAAGATGACCTCTAAGGCAAACCACTGAACAAATTAAGAGAGAGTAAGTCAAAATGATTACTAGAGGAGCTTTGTTCAGTATAAGCACAACGATAAAAGAGATGTTGGGGCATAATTTTGAAGATCTTAGAGAAGTTAGTCTACAAATCGAAGAATTGGAGTCCAAATCAAAGAGGCAATACGACAGAAGGAGAAGTATGCCATCACAAGCTCAGGGAAAGAGGAATAAGACTACTGATATAAATGCAGTAAGTGCCCAAAGGCAATTTAATAATTGGGAATGCCTTTATCCATGACCTTTGAGAGGTTGCAAAAGAATGGGGTATTGAAACTATTAGCACTATGACCGCCTCCTAATCCTTTGCCAAGAGTATATAATGCAAATGCTTACTATGCCTTTCACTGAAAAGCTGGGCATAATGTAGATGATTGTTATAAACTAAGGTAACAGATTTAGGATCTCATTGACAATAAGACTATTGTTTTACTAAACTCTAGAAGATCAAGCATAAGAGGGAGTATGTTCTTGAACTATCATAATGTTTTGCCCCCTAAATAAAGAAACTTTCATGATTGATTCTAAGATTCCTGAAGAGGTTGTAATGGCCACCTTTGAGGAGGTAATTCTTGTAAGAGTTGCAGTTGTTACTTGTGCCATTAATCCTTAAAAAAGCTTAGATGAAGAGATAAAAGAAGTGAAAATAAGGACAATGACCAAGTTGTGAGAGGAAAGTGATGAAGAAAAGGAAAGGGAACAAGTGAACCATGTAACTATAAGTGAAAAGTGATATTAGGTAGAGAGGTTCTTAAAGGGCATAGGGTTGAGAAAGAAGTAAATAAGCTTATAGTAAAGGAAAAAAAGGAGGATAACTCATTCTAAGATAATTGAAGAAGATGCCAACTCAGATTAATGTGTAGGAACTGCTCATCACCTCTCAAGAACATAAGAGAGCTGTGGTTGAAGCTTTGTCAAGTTTGATAATCTCCAAGGAAGCTATACTAAGGGATATTATTGCCTTGGTTACTAGTAAGGAAAAGATCACATTTTCTAATAAAGATCCATCACTCGATGGAAGGGACCATAATTTAGTTTTGTTCATTTAAATTAAGGCAAAGTGAACTACATGTGTAATGGTTGATGATGGGTCTGGAATTAATATATGTTCTTTAAAGCTATTTCATAAGTTTGAGGTATTAAAAAGAATTTAGAAGCATTAGACAACATTATTCAGGCCTACAATGATAATAAAAGGCCAATAGCTAATGTGTTTAAGACCATGGTAAAAAATTAGATAGTGGAGACAATGGTAGAATTTATAGTGCAATACATTCCCATCACCTTTTCATTGCTATTAGGAAGGCCATGGTATGACCTATTAGGAGGAGTACCATCTACAGTGCATCAGAAGTTAATATTCCCTAGAAGGGTGAGATAATGATGATTTTTAGGAAGTTAAAGAGATTGTGCTGACATTGAGTGTAGTTATCTCGCATCTTAAAAGTTTTCAAGTAGCTAGGGTTATAAACAAATGGGATGATCTAAAAAATGATGGGCATTATGAAGAATATGAATTTCCTGCCAAGTTAAGGGCTAGGAAAGAACTCTATAGGTGTGTCAAAATTCATAAAAATCACCTGTCAGACTACCAAAAGGGGATTGGGTTATCATAAATTCTTTGTGAAAGAAAAAGAGAAGGTTAGAGAGGTTGAAGAGGAAACCACTGAGGTAGATAAGAAATAAATAAAAGAAGATTCTATGGACGCTCTTAAGAAGACATTCTTTCATATGCACATTGGGGAAACAGGTTATCTGAATTACCAATGCTTATCCAATGAGAAAAGTGAGAATAAGAAGGAAAAAAAAAGGGTGAGTAGGTAATATATGTTGGACTAGGTTGGTTTAACCTAAGTCATGGACCTCTTTTGATCTTGACAATAAAGATTGATCAATACTAATACTTTCATTTAGTGTTGTGTTGTAGATTATAGATAGTTTTTTTCATTGGAAGTTGGATGGAGTTTAAAATCTCCAATCTTGTAAAGTCACTTTAATTCGTGGTGTGTGTATGGTAAATCACGACCGCAAATCAATCACAAGAAAGGATAAAGCTTGGCTAGAGGAATTTGCAGGCTATTTCACTATCGCAAACCATCCAAAGATTATAAAGCCTTTGTCACAGAGGAATTCGCGTGTGTGTCGCGCTAGGTTCGCGACCGCCACTTTTATAGTAACAAAGAAGGGAAACCAAAGCCACAACCATAATGTATCAGGTGTCCTAAGTGTCCATTAAAAGATCAAAAATCACGAGGGCAAAAGTTTTGTAGAGATCGTTACTCAAGGAGTTGAAGTTTCCTCTTCAAACAGAGGAATTTGCGGTCTCAGTCACACCTAAGGCATTGATATCTCACAACCATGACTTTTGAGAGTGGTTAGAACACAACAACTATATTTTCTTGGATGGCCAATGGAAAGCTGACATGTGGACTAGCCGTTAGACACAAATAGGTTTTTCACCAAAATTTTTAGCTCCACAATGGAAATTGGAAATTCGATGGTGGCATGGTATTAGCGACCATGACTTCTGCCTGACAAACATTTAATGCTGAATCTGCCTAGTACATCTTGGAGATTTGTTGATAGTTTTAGACTAATGTCTCTTTAATGGATATAAGCTATAGATACGCCACCAAATAGATATAAGTGCAAGATAATTTATTAATTTATAACCAAACTCTTGCCTATTTTCTACTTATTCTTTCAATTCTCATTTATGTGCTTGTGATTGTTTGGTATGAGCAATAAACACCATTGTAAGAGGTTTTAGTGTGAGCCTTGAAAACACATGTGAGAGGTTTTAGTGTAAGCTTTGAAAATACTTGTAAAAGGTTTTTGTGTGAGCCTAGAAAACACAAGGTGTAAGGTTATTATGTAAGCCATAAACACAAGTTGTAAAAGTTTGGTGTGAGCTTGGAAACACCTATTAAGTTGAATGAAATACCCAATCATAGAGAATTGAGGAGTGCACGTAGGGTTAGTTAACATCCGAACCACTGTAAACACTTATGTCAATTTCTTTCTTCTCCTACTCATCTTCTTAAACACATTAACTATGACATCCCATTTAATAATCATTTAAATTTCTCTCTAAATCTATCCATTGTCATTTAGAAGACCTGATTAAAATTTTTTTTTCTTCACTATGTCTCTTGTTCACCACTTAGTAATAATTTACAACAAAACATACATGAATAATCAAACTAAAATACTAACTGACTGCATACTGGCCCAACCTCTATTAACTGCTAGACAACAACTTCGAAAAGTATACTGGATGCAATCTTTAGTCTACTCTTCCTGAAATAAGATTTCATACAAAAGAGTGAGTTTGCATACTTAGTAAGTAAATACATAACGATACTTCAATCTCAAATAACGTAACAATATTTAAACATAAATAACTCATCATCATATTCATGTACGAAATAAAAAGTTTTTCCTCTTAAATGCCACATAGTCTATCAAAGGTTATTACCACACGTGATGTCATAAATTGCTGTCACATAGGCTATGTATATCATTGCCACAAAGGCTTTCATTTTTAGTT
>CATIWR010175761.1:0-30411 GCA_949677035.1 Omphalea diandra
CATAAGGAAGGTTGCTAACAAATTTATTACAAGCATTCAAAGCTCTCAAGTCTTTGCTACTCCTTTTCTTCATATTCTTTACTCTTGTTAGGTGTGAGCAATAAACACCAAGTTGTAAGGTTTAGTGTTAGCCTTCTAAAACACCAAGTTGTAAGGTTTAGTGTTAGCCTTCTAAAACACCAAGTTGTAAGGTTTAGTGTTAGCCTTCTAAAACACCTTGTGTAAGGTTTTAGTGTTAGCCTGCTAAAACACTTGGGTAAGGTTTTGTGTTAGCCTAAGAAAACACTTTATTGTAAGGTTGTGTGTTAGCCATCAAAACACAAGTTGTAGCAAGTTGGGTGTGAGCTTGAAAACACCATTGAATTAGTAAAATACCCAATTGAGTGATTGGGGAGTGGATGTAGGGATTGTTTTGCCCGAACTACTATAAAAATCTGTGTCCATTATTATTCTTACCTTCTCCCTTAATCTCTATTTTAAATTTTTTAAACACCAATTCAACCCCCCTTCTTGGTGCCTAGGGACAACAACTATCAAGGTAGATCTCCATTCTATACTTTTAATAAGTATAGTCGGTTCCATCAAAGTAAGACTTAAGGTGAGTATGAATTCTTTCTTGTGTCATGATCTTTTCTCATTCAATTAACGTTTTGTTTAAGACAAAACTTTGGCACCACTTGTTGGCCATTGTGCACTGAGAATGTGAGGTTGAATTGGTGAAAATTTTAAATTTTAGAGGAAAGGTTTGTTAAGTAAGAAATAGAAAAAGTAAAAGACAAAGGCTCACACACAACTTCACTAGTGTTTACAAGGCTAACGCTCAACCTAAATAAGAGTTTTCTATTGGCGCACTCTTAAATCTAATTGCAAAGGGTATTTAAAGCTCACACCAAACTTCTTACAATTCAATAACAAAGAGTAATGAAGAGAGAGAAAGTTAAAAAATAAATTTATAAGAGTTTTCCCTTAGTAAATGTTATTCTCTTGTATTTATATCCATTTGATGGAGTATATAGAAGTTACTCCCATCAAAGAGAAGTTATAGATAAAATTATCTCATAATCTCTTAAGGTTGTTGGCAAAATCTAGCATTTAATACTTGTTAGACACAGGCCACAGTCGAGACGTCTATGTCATGGTCTCAACTCATGTTTAGCTCTCAAATTTGCTTTTTCATGATCGAGATCTTTAATTGTGTCTAATGGCTAGCACACGTGTCAACACTGGATTAGATCTTCATCAAACTATCTGTTGGAACCCCATTTTATGCTTAATGATCTTAATCGTGACACTTTTGTAGTGGTCACGACATAGGTAGTGGTCAAGACTCTTGGAACATGAACTAGATTGTTAGTCTTTGAAGATTTATCATGATCTCTACATGAGTGTCGCGGTCATAACACTTAAAATTGCAAAAGACTTCAAAACATATGGCAATCTTTGATTGGATGGCTATAGTGCTTTAATGGATTTTTGAGTGTCGCGGGCAAGATATTCATTACGACGTACACTACAAAATTAGCTGTCCAAAATTTCTCTAACATTTGCCTTTTGTAGCGGTTGAGACTCATAGGTAGCAATTGTGACTAATGAACCAACTTTGGTTTTCTTCTCCACTCAACTTTCAATGTTATTCTAACTTAATAGTTGTCATCACAATACTTAAAGAAGATGATTAGTACCTTTCAATCTATGTTGTTAAGATCCAAAAAAAGTTTTGATAGAGGTTTAACCAATCTAGTCTAACAGGAATTGTTGAGAATCCTATTGAATGCATTGTTATTAATCCTGCTCATCTCACCCATAATTTACATGATTTTGATGATAAGCTCAATTTTTTTAGTCTATTTTTGGCTTTTAACTCAAAATTTATGAGTTGGAGGTTTTAGAATTTGAGTATTTTATTTTTGAAATGAAAATGGATTTATTTCATTGAGTTTTTACTTAAAAATGCTAATGATAGTGATGGTCAAGGTTGACGATAGTGACAAGATTATGGGTTTTCAACACCTCTTGAGCCATTTTCAAATTGAAAACACAATTCTAGAAATTTCACCACATTGCAAGCCTAGGATACTATAAGGATTCAGAAGTTGGAGAAACAATGAAAAATTGAACATTGCAAAATCTAAGAGTTATGTTTTATTTGGAAAAAAAAAAAAAGTAAGGTTAGAAAAGAGAGAGTGTGGAAAAAAAGAAGGGGAGAAGAAAGGAAATGAAAGAGTAAAGTTTTTTTTTTTTTTCCTACATTGTTTAGAAAGATGTGAAATTAGGGGAAAAAAAGGGTAGGAAAAACATGTTTTCCTTGTTTATAATATAGTAGAAAATAAAGGGAAAGGAAACTTTTGTAATTTAAATTTATTATTCTACCCTTTACATTATGACTTTTGCTATATATATATATATATATATATATATATATATATATATATATATATATATCTTTTTTTAAAAAAATTTATATACCTATTACATAAAGATTTCTATTACATGATGTGTATGATGTTCATGTGTATGTATAGGCAGGATGAGAAAGAAATTTTATTTTGAAGTGCCAAAAAGTGAAAAAAAAAAATGCTTTTTTTTAAATGCTTTATGGGTATATTTGTAATTTTAAGTGATAATGTTTTTTTTCCAGTTTTCCTCTCTAAAATGGGAGGATTAAAATTTTGTGGGCCTCTAAAAATACATTGCTTTTTATAAATTATTCCCTCTTTTTTCCACATTGTAACCAAATAAGGATAAATTCTATTTCCCATTCTTTTTTTACTAGCTTTTCTTTCCCAACTTTCTGTCCTTTCCAAACAAACTATTAAAACTTTCAGTAAGGATTAGTCTGGCTTCCTTTAATTCATCATCATTTGATGATGACTCTAGAATGGTTTTTTGCATGAGTTTTATATATGTAGGTTAAATGAGTTTTCATTTGTGAGTTTTTGGCAAAAATAGAATTTATAATTTGTTGCAGTTAAGGTATATTAAATGGATTTTTGTTAAGAACTCAAAATCCATGACAAATGTGTTGGTTGTCCCTCTGTTTTCTTCTTCTTCTTATTCTTCTGTTTTTTACTTTAAATAAGTTCTAAACGATGAAAGTATTTTAGTCTAACCAAATAAAAAAAAATTGAAAACAACACATGAAACTTACATTTTTATTTGTCAGATGTCTATTATGTCTATTTAATAGGCTAACAATAAAAATTAAGGTCTTAAATTAGTTAAAATTAAAAATGAAGCATCAATAGTAAAAGTTCAAGGAACAACTTACAGATATTTGGCCATTGTGAACTATTTCTAATATTCATGGATCATGGCTGTTGCTTGTTGCTTTTTAGATTTAAAATATAATATTGCGAATCTATAAATCAGAAAAATAAAAAAATTTTTAAACTAAGAATTTTAAATTTTTCATTTTTATTTATCTGAGTTTCAAAACTGTCCATCAAACGCAGCCTTGTGTCGGTGAAAAGGATAAAATATGTTAAATCCGCGAAGACGCTAGTATGAAATTAAAAGCAAAAAGTTGCCGCCACAGCCACAGCCACAGCCACAGCTACAGCTATCTGCATCACCACTTCCACCGCGAGACTTCCCCACCTCCACCACCAATGGGCTGTCATCGCCGCCGACCAAATATTACCTTTTTATCTGCATAAAATAAACCAAAAGAAAGGATAATTTCCAGTGCAAACCTCTGGTCAATCCCCTTAAGATTAAGAATAATTTCAAGTTTTCCTGCCACTTAATTGCTCCGCTGTTGCAGTGATCTCTTCTCCTGATAATGCCTTCTATATTTCAATTGTAAATTTCTGATTATTACGTGCCCTTTTATTCATTTTTTCTCTGTCATAAACTGTTCGAGGAAATTCCTCAACTATTTAAAGCGTAGAAAAAACAAACCCTCCTAACCAGAAAGATTTAACCTTTGAGATAGTTTTGTCAATGTTAATTTATTTTGTTCGCTACATGACTGGAAGGATCAGTTGGCTCTACTAATATTTTCATTTTTCTAGTGATTATATTCCCATTCTTTCACTTCATCGTTGCAGTTGGGCATATTACAGTTCGAAGAATTGAATGTTACGTATTAGGTGACATGCTGTGATTACAAAAGGTATGTCTCACTTGTGGGTTCAATCCATTTTTGCCCGAAAGAGGCCTTATGGTTTAGCAATCTTACGTATAAGCAACACTGGCTGCTTGCTGTCAAACAAAGTGAACGACTCTACTTTAATATTCCAGAGGGAGTGTAACCCCATCAATTCGTTGATGCGGCCTGCACATTTCAAGGCTTCATTAAGTTAGTTTTTTTAGCGTACTTTGTCAACTCTCTTGCATATGTTTAAATGCAAAGTTTCCTTCATTAAGAGAGGGCCGATTTTGAACTCACCAAACATTTTTTTGTTGTTTAACAGGGTTATTATTTAGTAATGCTACTGTTATAAAGGATAACAGAGTCGTTCCTCCAAGCTGGAGCTTTTGTCAGTTAACTGCAACATGGAAGGTTCCTCAGGCATTTTGTTCAGTAGCTCAAAATGAGAAGTCAGAGTTGGGTTCTGGTTTGGGTGATGATGTAATATGTAGTGATTTGGAGCAGAGTGATTTAGGTTCTTGTTATGCTGGCTTTGCCAGGAAAGAAAAGATTGTGCATGAAAAACTGGTTGATTTCACGAAAATTGACATTAATTTGCTTCCAACTGTTATTATTGTTGGACGCCCGAATGTGGGGAAGTCAGCCCTCTTCAATAGGTCAGTTTCATTCTTTATATTAATGTGAAAATGGTGTGCATTATGCGATTAAATGTCATAGTAAACAAATTTTTTTATTCATTTGGGGCTGCTTGTAGATTAATTCAGAGAAGGGAAGCTCTTGTTTACAACACACCAGATGATCATGTCACTCGTGACATTAGAGAAGGCATTGCCAAATTGGGTCATTTGAGGTTTCGAGTGTTGGACTCAGCTGGCTTAGAAACAGAAGCAACTTCGGGGTCTATTCTTCAAAGAACAGCAAGCATGACTGCAAATGTGCTAGCAAGAACTCAATTTGTCATATTCCTGATAGATGTGAGGTCAGTTTATAGATGATAATATTATAAGCAAGTTGGGAAAGTTTGTGAATGATTTTGTGACTAAGTACAACAGTGCAAAGAGTGTATGTTACTCATGCAAAAGTAGGCAGATATTTCACAATTTTGAAAAATTTGTTTATGTAGATCTTTGTGTATGTCTAGCACATTTCTGTACCTGGATGCCACATATAAAGATTGAATATGGATTTTTAGTGAAAATGAAACATGTTACAGCAACCTTTATGACAATGGAGTATCAATCACTGAAACTCAGCATGATACACAGGGAAGCAATGTCTTATGCATTTCATGGTGTTATATCTTATCCAGAGCTGGTCTGCACCCATTAGATGTTGAGGTTGGAAAGTGGTTACGCAAGAATGCACCTGGAATCAATCCGATAGTAGCAATGAATAAATGTGAGTCACTTTGTGATGGTACTGGCTCTATTAGTGATGCTGCTGATGAAGCACGCTTGCTAGGATTTGGGGATCCTATAGCGATATCTGCTGAGACAGGGCTTGGTATGACAACACTTTATGATGCTCTTCGGCCTTTGCTTGAGGATTATATTCACAAAGTCCTGAACGGTAAGAACTCATTTGCTTTCACACTTTCTTTTATCAGACTAAAGTATTGGTGATCTATGTTGTTTGTTGAAGCAAGTAGTTCATGTAACTCTTGTAAAAATATGCGTGAATGAGCATGATTTTTAGGAGAAGTTTCTGAATTTTTCACATGCATTCAGAAATTGCTTCTATGTCGAATAACTTCTTCCTGATCACACAGTGGAACGTTTGCTTAGTCATAGGATTTTTGGAAGGAATATTTTTCTAGTGTGGCAAATATGGGAAAGAGAAGGAGTTTTCATTTTAATTTTTGTGATTTTGATATTGAGACCCTTGATGTGGATGCTCTAGTTAATGAGTTTAATTGTGATTATTCATGCATGTGAATCGAATTTTGCTTGTTTAAACATTGTTTAATACTGGCATGAGGATTGCATGCATTCTTCATTGGATGACTGAATTCCTGGAATACAATAAACAACCTAGGATTTAGGAAACAAGGGAGCTGTGATTTTTTTGTTAGTGGGATTTTTGGGGAAATCTTGTTGGGAAGCTGACACGAGCCCTTCATTGTTAACTTTGCTTCTTATGAACTGATATGTAGGTTAAGGATATTTTATGTCTTTTGAGCTCTATGGATGATCAAATGTTGTAATTCTTAATTCCTTATTTGCATGGTCAATGTTTTCTTCTTCATTGTTACTTCTTATTTCTAGATCCATGTAATTCTTTACATCATAGGAGGGTTTCAAAAAATATGTCGCTGCATCCCATATTTGCTGGATCGCAATGAAAAATGGTCAGCTGATATAGGGTACTGCAAGTTGAGGCAGTACTTTTGGGAATCACTTGTTTCGCAGTTTGCAACAAGGCTTTTTGTTTGTATAATTCTTTTAGTATTAACCATTATTTGTCTGCTTAATTTTTTTTATGCAAAAAAAAAAAAGGTTCTATCTAATTTTATAACTAATAAATTTATACCACATGATTTTGAATTAATTTCACAAGTTTTTAGTTCTAGTTTTTTCATTTATAAATCAAGCTTAATTTTAATTTATATACTGTTATGTGCTGCCAAAAATTTTATTGATAGTATAAAATTTAAATGTCAGCTATGAGTAGAAAATCATGATTTCTTCTTTCCAGAAAGTTACTTTAAATATTAAAAGAGTTAATATTTTCTATTTTTCAGTTAAATATATCTTAAGGTTATACATCAGCTATGAGTTCAAAATTATAATTTTCTGTAATTAGATAGTTATTTTATCAGATGATGAGAGTATTGATATTTATCTTTACCCTAATATGTCTTAAATTGTAAAGGAGTCAATTTGCTGATTTACTTTTTGAAATTCAGAGCAATGGCTGGTACTGTCATGTATAATCCCATTACATGACCACAACCAACTGCTATTATTATTGAAATCCCCTATTGTGATGGCTTTATGTCACTTTGTACTATTGTGTAATTTTGAAGGTCAAAAGTTTTATTTTGTAATTTAATAAACTCTCATAATTCTAGTAGTAGGATGATTCAAGAGCTGCAATGTTATGCCACACCTCAAAGGATGCTCTTTGGTTCACTTTACGGACTAACTAGTGATCAAGGTCGTTTGACGGAAAGCTAATCACTATAATAGGTGATTCCATATCCGTTTCTCTAGTCGTTTCCCCGGCCTACAGTAGATGCATCTGAGTTGTATCAATTTATTGACTTATTCATTAATAAGAGAAGTAGCCCTGATCCCTCTTATATTTGTCCCATTCATATTGATTATGTCTCTTTTGAGTGTATGCTATCATGTCTACTACATTATGTTGGCTATTGAGGCCTCAGTACTTCTAATTTCATGTTCCTGGGTAAGAGATACTACTTGAGAATCATTGGTTGCCTTGTCTGAGGGTGTTTCAAGCAAATGCTGCAATGGTCCTTATTTTGTGTTTAAGCTGAGATCGTGACACTTTAATGCCTCTAAATGAGTGTTGCTTTTGTAATAGGGTGCTCTTTTTTTTTTTATATTTCCTGAAAAACCTCTCTTTTATTCTCAAAATTAGAATAATGATACTAAAGTAGAATCCCAGGCTTACTCTGGTTTTCCTCTCGTTAGGAATTTCATAGTAATCAAACATTGTTTTTATCTAATAATGGGTTTGATGCAATATTGATAAATCTTCATGAGAATATTGGTTTTCCAAAGCTTGGGAACAACATCCATTGTCTTGGCTTTTGAACATAATCTTGTAGATGAATAAACTGTGAGCTTAAGTTGGTATGTGGGAAAAAAGATATGGGGTTGTGTCTTCTATGCTTAAAAGCTATGTGCTATCAGCATCAGAGAGAGAGGGAGAAGCAGAGAGTTGTTTATGAGATTTTCTCTTTGTTTCCTTGATATTTCCCATAGAATTTGCATAAACAATGAGTTGCATTTGAATTATCACTTACTATTTCATAGACTATGTAGTCAATATAAGTTATGGGCTGACCAAATCCTAGGGCTGGAAAGAAAAATTTAGATTCATTTGTCTTGACCATTTTGGCTTGAAGTGGCTGGTTGTCAGGCCTCAATCCTACAATCTCTCAATTGCAACACCAAGACTTTGATCATGTTAATCAAAAGTTACTTTTAGTTTGATGATGCATTATGGTCTTTCTAAATAGCTTTGTCAATGGCCTGGGTTGTGACTACTTATTATCATCTCAATTAGTGTAGTAACCGTAATCTGCATTTGATGAATCCTAGATAATTGTTACCAACACAATAGCGATGGTGCCACTTACGATGATAGCCCAGGTGAGGTTGAGGACTCCAAGGTTCCAGTTCCACTGCAGTTAGCTATTGTAGGGCGGCCTAATGTCGGAAAGTCAACCTTGCTGAATACTTTGTTACAAGAAGAACGTGTATTGGTGGGTCCGGAGGTTGGTCTGACTAGGGATTCCATTAGAGCACAGTTCCATTTTGATGGGAGAACTATATATTTGGTAAGTATCACAAATGTGTTTTGTTATGATATTCTTGAGTCATTTCTTTGGTAATGCATATTTAAAGTATGCTTCTTTCCAATTTTTGGATGCATGGTTTAAATCTTCAGAAGATATTATCCTCTTATGTTCATGAAAAATAAAAAAAAGACATTCATGTCAAGAATGCCTAAAACCACAAGGCTTATAGCTAAGGGTTGCTACCTCTTACTTTGTGAGCTCATTTTGATTCACGAGTAATATAAATTTTTTTTTTTTTTCAAACTATTGGTCTATTGGCTACTTTGTTTCTCTGTTAAAAGGTCCGCATGTTCTAGCAGCTACAACAATTCTCTATTTGTTTTCAATCTTCAGCAATTTTTATTTTTCCTTCATTCAGTTACTGACTATTTAGCTTACTCACATGTTATGTAAATTTCAATTCAAATGCCCATTTATTTATTGTATCGATTTTGCACCCAATACTATAATATATAGAATTGCAATATGCATCCACTAACCAATGGAAATTATGACTAGAATGGTGCCCATATGAGCTATGAAATAAGTTAGAATGCAAGCATTCAATTCCTGTATGCCATCTATGATTATTTAACGATGACATAATAATCTCAATGATGTAATGACTTTTTCTTCCCATTTTTGGTCAGAGGAGGGTCATATGCTAGTATCAAGGAAGCAGCTAACTGAATATCATTCTATTGGGTTCTTTGTTGAATAGCATAGCCTAGTCTGTATTTTCTCAAATAATAAAAAGTGAAGAGATGGAGATGTGTTAGAAAAGAGGTGGTAAAAAAAAAATGAAAAAAAAAAAAAGCAGAAAAGAGAGAGAGAGTTTGAAGGGTGAAAAATGGCAGGGCATTAAGTCACCAGTATTCATTGGAATATCACTACATGCAGTTTCGGTGGAGTTGAGTTCCTAAGTGAACTTGTACCAAACTGTTAGGGACCAGGCAAACTCTAGGAAATGCATGCATGTTTGGTCTGGTCAACCAGGGAGATGCATGATGCTTGGTTTGGTTCAAGGACATTTGGTTGTGACTGTAACTGGTGAACTTTTGCTGTCCTTTGATGTTGGGATTGGGATGAGAGGAAGAGCTTGTTTAATGGTCAAATTCTTCTATTGTGAAATTTGGTGAATCACAATTTGCATTAATGCCCCCTTTCCCTTTTCCAACATAGTCTTAATTAAGATTTTGTTTTGAGTTATATTCATGAAATTGTTTGACTAATTAATGATTCCAGTATGTGTTGAAAAATACTCTCTAATTAGGGCTTATGCTTTAATGGTATGTCTTGAATTGAAAGTTTGGATATAATTTTAGATTTGGGTATATATAGTGATGCAGTGAGCATCAAATTAAGTACTACAGAAACTCTCTATAAATAACAATGCCCAATTAATTACTGTTTTGGCTCTAATTTGTTATAATGTTCCCTTGGTTACAAATATGAATTGATGTCCAGTGTAATTTTTATTCAGGTTGACACTGCAGGTTGGCTGCATAGGACAGGGCACGAGAAGGGACCATCATCATTGAGTGTGATGCAATCAAAAAAAAATCTTATGAGGGCTCATGTGGTTGCTTTAGTACTTGATGCTGAGGAGGTGCGTTGCGAATATTATCTTCCCTTTTTTTCTTTTTCTGGTGTTTTGGTGGGGCATAGAATGTGGAGCGAAACTGATGGATAATCAAAATACTAAGATGAACATGAACGTGATTATGACTATCACTTTGATTTTGAAACTTCTTGGTGCTTCTCTCTAGTATACTTATTTATGGGTTTCCCTATCTGGCACCCCATCATGTATCTTTTAAGTATTAGAAGGGGAAAAAAAAGGATAAAAAATTGAAGGTTTTTTAGCCCCTGATTTTTTCATTAAATCGTGTGGAGATTCTTATTTCTTTGTGAAATATCAGAGCTGAGTGTCATGTAATAACAATAGTTGAAACAACTACCAGTGAAAAATCAATGTTCCCTTGTACTGTTATTTGAAGGAGATGTCTTCTCTTTAATTAAGACTCATGTTTCCTAAATTATCATGTATGTGGAGATTA
The DNA here is from genome assembly GCA_949677035.1 of Omphalea diandra. Classification (NCBI taxonomy): domain Eukaryota; kingdom Viridiplantae; phylum Streptophyta; class Magnoliopsida; order Malpighiales; family Euphorbiaceae; genus Omphalea; species Omphalea diandra. The sequence continues at coordinate 10,682 of CATIWR010175761.1, forward strand.
GATTGCAAAAGCTAGACGTAGTATGACGCATGCTGAGGTAGTTATAGCAAGACAGGCTGTGGATGAAGGGCGGGGATTGGTTGTCATTGTGAACAAGATGGATCTTCTGAGAGGGAAACAAAATTCAAAGTTATTTGAGCAGGTCACTGAAGCTGTTCGCTTAGAAATTCAGACAATTATACCACAGGTTTGTCTACTGTAATTTTTTGTCATTGTTATTTTAGGTTGTATGTACATTACACTTGCTTCAATTTTCAGTTGTGTTTATTTCTTTTTTCATGCTTGATGTTATTATTATTGTTGTTATTATCTATGGGAATTAGAAAATTTTACACATGGTAGGGCTTTCAATTGTTAATGGAAAGCGAATAAAGCAAGTCCGAAATTAGAATTTTTATCATCCATAGGTCTAGATGTATATTGCCCTCTTTGACGAAGTTAATGATAATGAACAGTACCCTGAAGGGACAACAATCACTTTGTTGGGAAATTGAGATCTGATATTCTGTATTAACTAAGTGAGCTTTCGTGTTATGAATTGTACATCCAAATGACTAATTTCTAGAAAGTTTTGTTCATTTTGCCACAGATGCTTTAAGGGCTGTATGTTTAACAGTATCTGAGCTGGATTTTGAAAAATCACTCTTTTGAGATGCTTCTGCCAGTAGGGGTGGGCACAAATAGGCTAAAACAGAAAAACTGACTGAACTAAACTGGTCTGGTGTAAATATAGGTTCATTCGGTTCAGTTTTTAAAAGTTTTGGTGAATTCAGTTTGGTTTGGTTTAAATAAAAAAATTTTGGTTGAACCAAATCAAATATATTTAAAATCAAATCAGAATAGGTTAAAACTCTACGAAGCCAAACCAAGATAGTTAAAACCTATTTGAAATTCATTATTTATATTAAAATACATAGAAATATATTAAAAAAATATTATTTGTATTAAAAATATATTTATAAGAATTTTTATTTATCTTAAAAATATTTTTAAATTATTTTTTAAAAAAACTTAGTTCAAACAAAACCATAATCGAACCGGAACCAAATCAATTCTGTTTGTAGATTAATTCAGCTTATATTTATTAAAAGTTTGGTTTTTCAGTTTAAACCGAATGCCCTCCCCTTGCTACAACAGATGGAAATGGCTTTTGAGATGTTTTGGAATGTATATGAGCAAAACATCCCAAACGCACCTGAAAGCTATTAAAATTGCTTTGGTTCTGGACATTCAAGAAGCTTTTCTCAATGTCATTTGCACCATCAATGCAAAACAAAGCCTTGCATATGCAATGTGTACTGGAACAGATTTAAGTTTCAAATTGATGACAACTCGTTCTTTTTTTTTTTTTTTTTTTTGGCTTTAGAACGATGTGAGCCAATGAAGAATGTCAACTTGCCAGTTCTTCAGGTCAATCAAAGAGTATTTAAGTTGTTAATTGAACAACAGTATGCTTATATATGAATTTCTTGGCCACAATGTAGCAGTCGGTGTAAAAAGACTCGTATAAGAGACTAATGTTATAACAGAAGAAACATCTAATGCCTTGTTTCATTGTCCGGTTATATCAAAACATTTAATACTCTTTGGATGCCTTTCATGTGTTAGGTGATCTAGCTTTGTCTGCAGGTTTCGGGAATACCTGTTGTATTTACTTCAGCTTTAGAGGGCAGAGGCAGGATGGCTATCATGCGTCAAGTCATTGATACATATGAAAAATGGTGCTTGAGATTACCCACAGCGCAGCTGAACCGATGGTTGCGCAAGGTTGATAGCTTTATCACTTCATTTCCACTTTCCCAACTTCAGTTTATTAATAGAACTCTCTCTGTATACCTTTCCCAGGTTATGAGTAGACATTCTTGGAAAGATCATGCTGCACAACCAAAGATCAAGTACTTCACCCAGGTGAAGGCTCGTCCACCAACTTTTGTTGCCTTCACAAGTGGGAAGACTCGACTTTCAGATACAGACCTCAGGTTTTTAACAAAGTCTTTGAAGGAAGACTTTGACTTGGGCGGTATTCCTATCCGAATCATGCAGCGGGCTGTTTCTAAAAAAATTGGTGGTTACAGGAGCAAGAGCATTCAATCGGCAAGTCGGATGACCGAAAGAATCTTGTCTGACAAGAGAACTGTTGACGCTTAACATATCTCGCATTTTTGACTTTGTTGGAAAAGCTTGGTCAGATAATTGAGGTTGAGGGGTGACTTTTGCCGTGGTTGTCAGCGTGGTGTTTAAGTATGGTGTTGCTCATTTATAGCTAGAAGAAAAGGTTGAGGGGTGACTTTTGCCGTGGTTGTCAGGGTGGTGTTTAAGTATGGTGTTGCTCATTTATAGCTAAAAGAAATCTTATAACAAGATGTAAATTAAATATGTAATTTTGGCTGGCACTGAAAAGATTGCACATTTTGTAGGATATGGGCAGTAGCTCTATTCAGAGTTTTACTTTGTTGGAATAATTTGAAGGTCGTTTTTCGTTTTCATTGGGTGTGGGACTACATTTTTGCTTAGGAATTTAATCCAGTCCAATTAGAGAATTCAACAGGAGCTAATGTACAAGTGCATAGGCTCCTTTGGCAGATAAACATTAGTCAATCTTCAATTTTGCAGCACTTCGGTTCTTCTCTCATATTTAAGGGTCAGTGCACATTGATTTTACATTTATGACAAGTGAGTTTGCTGCTGTAGAAAAAATTTAGGCTGGCTAGAGGCTTTGTGGAGTTTAAAACCAGCTATTTCAATGCTGCTAATGGTGGTGTTATCGAATGCAAGGTTACTGTGTTACATTATTGAGTATTCCGTTACTTTTGGTTAGAGATTAGTGAGTTTTTTTCAGTTTATCCAATACCACGTCGATGCTCTCAGCAAAGCTTCGGCAATTATTGAATTGAACAAATTACTGTATAAAGGCAAATTATCAGAATATTTTCTATTTCTTAAATTTCCTAATTAAAAATATTTTTCGGTTCTTTTTAGGTTTTGCATGAGAGTTTTTCTTAGGATGGAAAGAAAAACTAATGAAAATAATTGAAAAATATGAAATAGAATTTAAAATAGTATTAATTAATTTTACTCGATTTGAGAATTTTTTTTTAAAAAAATAAGATTAATAAATATAAACTAATCAACATTTTTGCATCTTATCCTTTACCCTCAATTTAAAACTTAAAAAAAAAATAGAAATTTGAAAATAAATAGAGATAAACTTTTAACCTCTTTTAACTTTTATTTATATTATAAAAAATTTATAAATAAAATTAACTAATTAATTTTTATTTACATTACACATTTTTAACTCTCTCTAATTCATCCTCGTATAAGACCTTAGTTGCAAGCTGAATTTTAAGGTGATGTGATGGTACTGAGTTAAGTCCACAAGAATTTCAACAATGATTGACATTGTGGAGGAACCTCCCTTTTATGAAGCGATTGGAGCCAGTGTGATAGTTTCATCCTAAGACCTTGTTCAATTCATTATTGGTATGAGAAATTAATTTAGTTCTTAAAATAAGATTTCGTTTTCTTCTTTGACATAGCGCGAAAGCAAAGATCAAATATAGGGTTGGAAACAGGCGATAGGATAATATTTTTCTGATGTCCGAGTAGTTGAAAATTCCCTTAACTAATGTAATACTTTTAAATAGTCATGTAATATTTGAAATTATAAATTCATTAATTTTAAAATATTCATAAAGTTTAAAATTGATTTTGGACTATTGAATTTTTTTTAAAAAATAACACTAATCTCAGAACTGATTTTAAAAATAATAATAACTTTATATTCAATGTAATTGTACTTAAAAATGTCATACCACCAATTGAAGGAGTTTTGTATTGTTAATACAACAACGCTTTTCTCTCATGATAAACGGCCTAATGGGTTTTAAATTTTTTTTACGCTTTAGTATTATTTTGATTTAAATTTTTCAAATTATTAAAATAGATATATTCATAAAATTAAATGTAATGTTAACTCAATTCATATTTTAGTTAAAATCATGAAATACATAAATATAAAAAACATATTAATCACATTTCATTATCTTCTTATATAAATTTTATCAGAAATTACATCATAAATATATGAATTGAAGTAATATTATACTCAATTTTGCAATTTTAACCTATGTTAACATGTAAATATTTAAATTTAAATTATTATTAAATAATGATAGGTGCAAATTCATAGCACATGAAGAAAATCGAATAATATAGAAGGGGAAAGAGGGGGCAGCAGTCCACAGACCACCCACCAACTCATTGGGGATTATTAAAGTTGACATGTTGCTTATGGTTAGTAAGTCACTTGGTATATCAAGTATTCCCTCTACTCCAGCAAAATTATTTGATAAGCATCTATATAGTTTCTTGTATTATTAATCAAATAATAAAATATTATATTCAAATACCAAGAATTTACCAAGACTTCTAAAATAAAAAATATAAGAAAAATTATGCAAAATCATAATAATATAGGGCATAAAACTTCAAATCTGAAAAATTAAATTAGAATAAATAAATATTCTTAAATTAGATTAGTTATTGAGTTGATCAATTGGTCGGTTCTCAATTCAATCAATTTGACCAATTTAATAAAATATTACTTTAAGAAAATTAAGAAAAAATATTTTTAAAAATTTTAAAAAATAATATAATACGATAAAATAATAAAAATATTTTTAACATTTAAACTTTGGGTAAAATAGCATAATTTTAAAAATTTTTAATTTTTTTATAAAATAACATAGTTTTAAGTTAAATTAATTGATCTAATTTTGATCGATTTTTTAAAAAATAATTTCAATTGATTTTTTAGTTAACTAATTTTTAACTGTTTATCCAAATCAAAATACCAATCAATTTCTAATTTTATTGTTTCGATCAACCTGTTCGTTTCAATTCTGAAGCACTAGATTAAATTCAATAAATGAATAAAACTAGATATTATTTTAAAAATGAAAAAAATCTAAAATAGAAAAAAAATAGTTACCACCTATGAGAAATTACACTAGTGATATCATCCTCCAGAAAATAAAAAAATAGATAAAAATTGATGAAAAGAAAAAAAAAAAGAGAGAGAAATTCTAGGGAGAGTTGGGAGCTCCTCTCTCTAAAAATGTGTTTTGGTCTTTAAATATTATTAGATTAGGGGTTTTTTTTTTTTTGAACATAAGTTAATTGCTTGATGAGTATAACTTTTAGACTAATATAACAATATAAAAATATTAATCAAACCTACAATATACAAACTTAAATTTCTCTCCTCTTTATGAAAGCTAAAAAGGTCTTGAGTGGTTCAAGTGCAATATATACATGATAAATTTAATTTCTATTTTAACCTAACTACCTATTATGTAATTTCCTATATTGATCAAATAAAAATAGTAGTAATTTGTTCATCTTGTATTTTTGGTGATTGACTTGGGCTTGAACAAAGCCCAATAGAAGTGGGTCCCTACTCCAGCCAACTGTTGTTAAACGGCCTTTGAAAATGGGCAGCTAGAAACTGATAAGGATAAGAAAGTAAAACAAAAACCTATTTAAGTCTTTCAAAAGCCCCTTCTTCCTCGTCTTTTCAACGGTAAGAAGAGCATAGTTTTTTCCATTAACATTATTTGCAAGAGCAAAGAGAGAACATGGCTAAGTTACATCTAGTTTTATTCATCATTTCCTTAGTGGCAGCCATGCCATGGTCACAAGGTTTCCATGTAGAAAACTGGGCCAAGAGATTCGGGGCAGAGAAGAAGGAGACAGTGACCAGTCTCCAATTCTACTTCCATGACACATTGGCAAGAACACCCGACTGCCATTAAGGTAGCTCAGTCTAATCACAGTGAAAATCGCCCACCCTTTTCGGTGCTATTATGATGGCCGATGATCCATTTACCGAAGGACCCGATCCCAAGTCCAAGATGGTTGGCCGAGCTCAAGGGCTGTAGGGGTCAGCCGGGCAGAGTGAGTTGTGCCTGATTATGGCCATGAACTTTGCCTTCACAAATGGTATCTACAATGGCAGCCCTATTAGTTTCCTGGGCAAGAACTCGGCTATGAATCCTGTGCGTGAAATGCCCATCGTTGGCGGGACTGGCATTTTCCGGTTTGCTCGTGGATATGCAGTTGCTAAGACGCATTGGCTCGATATTACTACCGGTGATGCTATAATTGGCTATAATGTTAAAGTAGTTCACCAGATTTTTACGTATTGCTAGTGACTCTTTATGTTTCTTAATAAATGTTCACCTTAACTTGCCATATTTTCCATTTTATAAATAAATAAGATTTTCATCTTGTTAGAGTTCATTTGATAGCATAATGAAATTCAGCCCTCACTGATAAGAAAAGAAAACAAACTTTATTTCGTTTTATTTTATCCTCTATCATCTTATCAATTTGTTGTTTGCTAGCTCTCAATCTTTGTATATAAATCGGTTCCGAATATCAATATAATCACTACTTTTATTTCTACTAATCCATAACATCGTTTACATGGTATCAGAGCATTATGTGGTCTAACAACCCAGCTCTCCCTTCATGGCTGATAATCAACAAATAATTTATTCTTCTTCCAACACAAATTACAAGCCTACCTAATCAGCTTCCAATTAAACTCATCTCTACAAATTACTTAATTTGGCAAGCTCAACTCATGCCTTTACTCTATAGTTATGATCTTGCAAAACATATCGATGGAACAACAGAACCTCCACCTCAAATGCTGAATGATCAACCTAATCCTGCCTATCACACTTGGTTAAAAGAAGACCAGCTCGTTTTAAGTTGGATTATTGGCTCTATTTCGGAAAATTTTGTTCCTCAAGTAGTTGGTGTATCAAATGCCAAGGAAGCATGGACTAAACTTGTAGCGTCCTATGCAGCAGGATCCAAGGCACAAGCTCGCAATATCAAGTCCAATCTTTATTTACTTCAAAAGCAGCCAACTGAATCGATTGCAAAGTATACTCACAGCAAAAGGAATGTATGATCAGCTTGTCGCTTTGCATAGTCCTGTTCAAGAAGAAGATTTAATTCAGGTAATCACCAACGGTCTTGGAGCAGACTACAGACCGTTCATTCTATCTCTTGAAAACGGACCCACTGATGAAAACTTTGATGAACTATACGGCTTGCTGTTGAGTGAAGAAGCTAATTTAGCTGCTGAAAACTCAAAGGTTACTACACCTGCCACAGCCTTTTACGTTGCATCGAACTTTTCTTCGCAACGCAACAATAATTCTTTTTATCGTGGAAGAGGAGGTCGTGGTAGAAGTACTCCCAATTTTTTTCGATCTATGAACTCTTTTCAATATCCATCACAACCTGATCAAATGCAACTCACATGCCATAATTGCAAAGGCTTTTGGTCACCTTTCTCTTCAATGTCCTACTCCAAAAACCAACCGAGAAAATCGCAACTATCCAACTCAACCCACAGCCAACATTGCTACCACAACAACATTTCCTCAACCTCAATCTTGGATTATGGACACTGGAACTGCACATCATCTCACACCTGATCTTGGCAACATGACTACTCATTCTGATTTTCATGGCACTGATGAAATTAAAATTGTAAATGGTAAAACTCTTCCAATCCTTCATACGGGCTCCTCTATTTGTTCATCTAATAATCACTTGTTCAAATTACAAGATATTTTTCATGTTCCTCAAGCTTGTGATAATTTATTATCTATTTCTTCTTTCAATGTTTCTGTGGAATTTTTTTCATCTTATTCTGACATCAAGGATATCCCCACGAAGGGGGTGCTAATTTCAGGCCCGAATGACCATGGTCTCCTCTTTGTTACTTAACCCAAGCACTCAAAATCAAGCCCCAGTTCCCAAGATGACCTTCAATGGTTCTCTTTCTACTTGGCACAACCGATTGGGTCATGCATCACAAAGAATTGTTGAAACAACCCTTCATCAATCCAGTATTTCAGTGCCTCCAAATAAAAATAAAAATCTTTGTCATGCTTGTTCCTTTGGCAAGAGTCATAAACTTCTATTTCCTAATTCTCAGTCTACTACTAGTGGTCCTTTAGATTTAATTTGTTCTGATTCATGGGGTCCAGCACCCATTGACTCTGTTGATAGTTATAAATATTATGTCTTATTTTATGATCATCATAGCAAGTATTTTTGGATTTATTTTCTTTGTTTTAAATCTGAAGTACTTAGTACCTTTATTAAATTTCAACATTTAGTGGAAAAATATTTTGATCGTTCTATTAAAGTTCTGCATTCATATGAGAGGTGAGTTTCAAGCACTGCAATCATACTTATCTGAAAGTGGCATTACTCAACGTAGTGCTTGTCCCAAAACTCCTGAACAAAATGGTTGTGCTGAGAGAAAAGATCGCCACATAGTAGAAACTGGACTTTCTTTGTTGCATTATAGAAACTGGACTTTCTTTGTTGCATTATTCTCATGTTCCAAAAACATACTGGACATATGCTTTTGATACAACTGTATACATTATCAATTGGTTACCAACCCATTAATTCAAAATTCCACACATTTCAAGAAAATTTTTCACACTACACCAAACTAATGACATGAGAATTTTTGGTTGTTTATGCTACCCTTGGTTGAGACCATATGCACCACATAAATTTGCACCTCCTTCTCATCAGTGTATTTTTCTTGGATATAAGGGTTATTTTTGTCTTAAATTTTTCTACCAATAAAATTTTAATTTCACGCGATGTTATCTTTGATGAGCAGGTCTTCCCTTTTCAAGCTCAGGTGTCTCAAAGCTCCATTATCCAATCTGAGTCTTCTGCTACAATTCTACTAACTTCACCTGTTACCCAATCCAACCCAACAACCTCATCCTCATCTACTCTTAATCCACATCAACCACACAACCACCACATCTCCAACTCCACCACCTCAACCTCACCTTGTCAGTCCACCTCTAACTCCATCTCCTGCCCAACTACTCCAAGTAGATCACCATCACCAACAAACCCTCAAACCAGTCCCGGTTTACCTCTCATTGTTGACATCACCAACTACAATCCAACTAATATCACTACACCTACTCCACCAATCATCTACAAACTCATCCCATGGTGACTCGATTCCAAATTGGCTCTTTAAAACCACGAGCTCTTCATGCTGCTAGTCCTTTTCCACCTGAACCAACTGCATTTTATCAAGCTGCAAAGTCTGTTGAATGGTGCCAAGAAATGGAAGCTGAAATGCAAGCACTTCTTGCTAATGATACATGGGACATAGTTCCACCATCTCCATCTCAGAACGTAATTGGTTGCAAATGGGTATACCGAATCAAACAAAAGTCTGATGGCTCTTTGGATCGCTATGAAACTCGTTTAGTTGCAAAAGGGTTTCATCAAAGATCCGGTGTTGATTTTCATGACACGTAAAATCCTGTCGTCAAACCAGCAACAATTCGACTCATCTTATCTCTTGCTTCATCGCGAAACTGGTTGGTAAAATAGTTTGATGTTTCAAATGCTTTCCTGCACGAAAAGCTTGATGAAGACATTTTTATGACACAACCACAAGGATTTGTTCATCCTGATTTTCCCAACCATGTCTGCAAGTTAAAGAAATCTTTATATAGCCTGAAAAAAGCTCCACGTCAATGGTTTCGGTGTCTACGAGATTCATTATTACAATTGGGGATTCTTGGTTCCAAAACCGACACTTCTCTTTTCTTTTACAATAAAAATGGCAAATATATTTTGTCTTATATATGTTGATGATATCATCATCACAGCCAGTGATTCTATACATGTTAATTCCATTATTTCGTCTCTTCGTCACCGTTTTGCCATAAAAAATCTTGAAGTGTTAAATTATTTTCTCGGTGAAGCTACATGGACCAACATTGGCCTCTACCTTACTCAACGCAAACACAGGCGATCTGCTTTCCAAGGCCAAAATGGATTTCGCCAATACTATCTCCACTCTTTCTTGTCAGAACACCAAGTTGTCTTTTCACAACGGCACTGCATTTCATGATCCCACCTTATATGGAAGTATTGTTGGTGGTCTCCAGTATCTATCTTTCACTCTGCTTGATATCTCATATACCGTCAACAAAGTAGCTCAATTTATGCATCAACCTACCACCGAACATTGGTCTGCTGTCAAACGGATATTATGCTATCTTCGTGGTACTATGAATTTTGGCATTCACTTTCACCCATCTTCGTCTAAGTGCTTATGTCGACGTTGATTGGGGAGGATCTGTTGATGATCGAAAGTCTACCTCAAGTTTTTGCATTTTTGTTGGACCTAACATCGTTGCTTGGGGAGTCTAAGAAACAACGAACGGTAGCTCGCTCTTCCACAGAAGCCGAATATAGAACCATTGTGTCCACCACTTCAGAGCTTCAATGGGTCACTTCATTGCTATCCAAAATTGGTGTACCCAATTCTACAGCACCAATTATATGGTGTGACAATTTAAGTGCCACTTATCTTACCACTACATCGATTTTTCACTCAATGTCAAAACACCTGGAGATTGACTTCCATTATGTTCGTGATCAGGTTTCTCAGCATGCTTTATTAGTTCGCTATCTTTCTTCTCAAGATCAAATAGCTGATTGTCTTACCAAGCCACTATCTAAAGCTCGTTTTCACCTGCTACGAAACAAGTGGACCATTGCTGGTGCTCCTGCTCAACCTGTAGGAGGGTGATAAGGATAAGAAAGGAAAGCAAACTTTTGTTTCGTTTTATTTTATCATCAATCTTCTTATCAGTTTGTTGTTTGCTAGCAGTATCGTTTGGAGCACGCTGGCCTTAGCCTAGCTGTTAGTATGTCTTTCAATGAACATAGTCTTAAATTCCCTCCTCCTTTTGGAAAGGAAAAAAAAAATCATTTGGAAATTTTTTCAATTTTAATTATTATAAAACAGATAGGTCGCGCAACGAGTGTAATCGAGCTGAATCGAGCCAAATTCTATCAAACTCGAGCTCAAACTCGATTTGAAAACTCAAAACTCGTGTTCGAGCTCGATTAAGTACTCAAATACTTAAATTCAACTCGATTAGACTCACTTATTAATATATATATTTTTATAAATCCTATAAATTTTAAATTTGGGTTTAAAAAACCTTGATTAGGTATGAATTGATTAAATTTAATTAGTAATATTGTAAATATGTCTAAACCAGATTAGGTTCGCGAGCCGTTTGAGTCGAATATTTTGATACTCAAATTCGGCTCGCTCGATTACTTAAGTAGCTCGAGATCGGATTTGACCGAATTAATCTCGAATCAATTTTAAATATTTTTCAAATTGATTTTAAATAGTTTACGAGCTGACTTGGTTCATTTACACCCCTAGATCATGCAATTTGGTGTTATGTGATTCATAACTATTGGATGAAAGTCTTCTTCTTTTTTCTCTTTGATTTTTGGGCATGAAATTTCATGTCAATGTAATAATTAAGTCAATCTCTTTATTGATAAAAAAACATAAATTAAAAACGTGAAATTTAGTTTGTTGTAGTGAATTTATAATCAGTACATTTGAATTTAGAGCTTGCTAAGTTCCAATATGACAGTAAATAAATTATCAAATAAGGCAAAAAACTAAAATCATGAAAAAAATTATCGTGCTGCTCCTTGTGGGAGTAAAATAAAAATATTTAATTTTTATTTTATGAGAATTAAAAAAAGACAATTATGATATTAATTTAAAGAATTATTATAAATAGTGTATAAAATATTTAAAGAATTATTATAAATGAAAGTATATATTACACATGCAGACATAGTCTAACCATTAAGTATATTTTTTCTCAATGTAAAGTTTCAAGTCCAAATTTCTTCTTCTCGAGTTAAAATAAATAAATAAAAACATATGCAACAAAATGGAACTGAAGATCAGATGTGTAGCAAACCAGCATATTAAGAAATCCCTTTAGGACCTTCTAATCCTTAGGATAGCATCCAATGGGCATGGACTTATGTTGTAATAAATATACGCAGTAGTGGGTAATTATTTTGGGACTCCATGAATATATATATATATTTTTTTTTGGTAGTGACCAATAATTTAAGTATGCAAACATTGGCATAAAAATTAAAAAAAAAAAAAAAAAAAACCCTACCTTGATAATATAGAGATTGAGGCTGAGCTGAAAAACCTCCCTTCCATCTTCTCCATCTTAATATCTCTTTATTCTCCATCAGCTGGAAAGGCACTCTTTCCTTTGAAGAATTTTTAATTTACGTCCATTTTTATGGTTAAAACACATCTCTCAACCAGGATTTTTGGTTATCGTTTTGCCATGGAACTAGTGTAGCATAAATTACCTCCATAAATTAATTGGTTTAAGCCAAGAAAAATTTGTAATTAAATGAGGTATTAATCAATCAATAAATGAATAAGTTACTAATTTATGTTAGAATTTTTATGTGGGCTAATATTAATCATTGGTTTATTTTAATTTTTTATAAAACAGATTGAATAATATAGTTTATTGATTAGTGGATAAGCTCAATTAAATTATGATCAAATGAGTTATGGGCTTATGACATATTTAGTAGGCCGATATGAAAGACGGTTATGTGTAAGTCTAATTTAACATAGACCTATGATGAGTGAGTCTATTAAATTCATTATAACAGGCTAAGTTCCATCTTCTGTCTTCTAACTTCAACCCTAGCCGTTACACTTATTTGTAGTCCTCTTGAGAGAACGTCAATGAGAGGAAAACTTAGCTTTTGATTTTCATTCTTCTAATCAATTTCTTTATGTTTAATTTCAGTGTTTGAAATTATGACTCAAAACAATTTAGGATCTAGCACCCAAACATGTACGAAATTCATTTCCGCTTAACTATTGATTGGTGTTATAAATTTATGTACTATATCAGAAATAAATTCTTACTTATGGTATCAAAGTCTGAGATTGAACATGATTTAGAACCTTAAATATTTTGTATTGATAATTAAATTATGAGTCTACTTGTTTTATCCGAAGAATGAATTAATTAAAAAAAAATAGCCTGCAAACCAAAACCCTTCGGTCAATTTCTCTCTGAACTCAAATCCCTCCATGGCACTACTCTCACAATTTAATAGAGTTTCAAAATTCTTGTCCAATACCTCTCTTCTGGATCACCCATGTCAAGGACGATGACAATGCCAAATCCTTTCGCAAGGAAGTAGAGAGTACCATACAGAAAGTTGAACAAGTAGCTTTTGAGATTCAGAAATTGAATAAAGATTATAAGCAACTGAATGATTCTAGTATCAATTTTTTATTTTTATGACTATTGTTCCAATATGCTATTAATGAAAAATCTCTCTTTTTTTCTCCCTCTATTTACATGTGTTAGATCTTTTTACTATTAATGATGTATTTAAAATTAATGTATATTGTGTTTGGTACCTTATATAGGTTTGGTATATATATTTATGTTTGATATGTATTTTAATTGGGCTTTTAATAATCTCTAATTAAAAATAATTTTATGTTGATATGGGTGTTGCCACCAAAGTGGAATATCCATTAAAATTCGTAGAGTTATTTTTAATTTTTATGAAGAGATAATTTCGAATTAATGTATATAATAACATGCCTAAAGGGGCTTATTAGATGCGTTGATTTTGGGAGTAGGTGTTGGAATGAAGCTATTTGTGTTAAAAATTGCACTAGTCTAGCGTATGCCCAAAGGGGACAAATTTTCTCGAAAACTAGTGTAATCTCGATTGTGTACTTCCTAGCTAGAAATTTTATTGTATGTGCATGTTCTGCCCAAAGAAGAATATGTAGTGATGCCAAAATTTTATAGATTGTATAAATTATAACTTTAATTTTGTACCTAACCCAATTTTAATACATGTTTTTGTTTTGTCTCAAACAGTCTCTTTTAGTCTCAACAATAGTACTGTGACTATTGAACTCTTGACTAGCACAAACTTTAAGAGGTGGAAAGAGAACATTCAGTTTGTTTTATGAATGAGTGAGATAGATTATACACTTTATGAGGATGAGCCTGTTGAACCACCCCGTGAAAGTAATATCGAGAAAAAGGAATTACATGTTAAGTGGGAGAGATCTAATCGTCTTAGTCTTATGGCCATGAGGAAAATTATTCCTGAATACCTTAGGAGTAGTTTGTTCACCGATGTTACTGCTAAAGTTTTTCTTGCTGTTGTATAAAATAGGTACTTCGTATCTAATAAGGCTGAGGTTGAGACCCTTATGAGTCAATTAACCAGCATGAAATACAACCATAGTGGGAGTGTGAGTGATTACATTCTATATATGGTTCACCTTCAAACCAAACTTAAGAGTCTTAAACTTGAAATTTCTGATGAATTCATAGTTCACCAAAATCTAAACACTTTGTCTCCTGAATTCAGTCAAATTAAGACTACTTATAACACCAAAAACATTACCTGGACCATTAATGACCCTATAACCAAATGTGATGTTGAGGAAAAGAAAATTAAGAAAGAGAAGGGTAAGGTTATCATGCTAGTGACACAACTTAAGGTTGATCCTAAAAAGGATAAGGGTAAGTCCAAATCTAATTATTATGCTTCTAAGAAGAATCGAAATTTTAAAATGCATGGTAGAAGTTAGACCAAAAAGGTAGGTGATTCTAGAATTGTCCACAAGAGTAAGGTGAGATGTTTCTTTTGTCATAAAGAAGGTCATAAGAGAAAGGATTGTTAAAAATTCACAGTTTGGCTAAAAAAAAAAAGAAAAAAGAAGAAGGGGTTCATAAGCAAATGGAAGCCAAGTGAAAGGGAATCCAAGCATAAAGTTGGGAATAATTTGGTGATAGATGTCAAGTAAGTTAGAGTAGCTAAGCTAACATTGAAGTATGGATTTTGTCTCGTTTTGGAGAACACCTTTTATGTTTCATCTTTTAGGAGAAACTTGGTTTTTGTTTCTATTTTAGATAAGATTGAATATCATTTTGCTATTGGTAATGAAAGAGCTAATATGTTTTTTAGACTCTAAATTGATTGGCAAATGTGTTTTGTTCAATAATTTATATAAATTGTGTTTGGATGATGCTAGTAATTATTGACCTTCTTGTGAAGCCAATGTTGTGACCAAACGATTCTTAGTTAAAGAAAAATCTTTTTCATTATGGCACAAACGTTTAAGTCATATATCTAAAGAAATAATTGAAAGACTAGTGAAAATGACATTCTTCCTTCTCTTGATATTGAGCATATATATGTTTGTATGAACTGCATAAGGGGTAAATTGACTAAGCTTAAAAAGAAAGGTACTAATAAAAATTCAAATCTTTTAGAAATTATTCACACTAACATTAATGGACCTTATTCACCTACTATTTGTAGCAATAAATATTTTATTATCTTCATTGATGATTTTTCCCGTTATAGCTATTTATACTTGATAAAGGAGAAATTTGATACCTTTGAGATGTTCAAAATTTTAAAAACTGAGGTTGAGTAACAATTAGGAAAAGTGATTAAAATTGTGAGGTCTGACCATGAGGGTGAATATTATGACAAATATGATGAGATTAGGCAACATATGAGATCGTTTGCCAAATATTTGCAAGAATGTAAAATAGTTGTCCAATATACCATGTTTGGTAGTCCTGAACAAAATGGCGTCGTTGATAGGTGCAATCACACTTTGAAGGATATGATGAGGAGCACGATAAACAGGTCTAACTTACCTGAATTCTTATAGGGTGAGACTATTAAAATTGTCTTTTATATTTTGAACTGTGTCCCTAGTAAATTTGTAACTAAAACGTATTTTAAGTTATGGACTAGTAGAAAACCTAGTTTGAACCATTTTCATATTTGGGGTTATCCTGCTGAGGTTAGAATATACAATCCAAATGCAAAAGAGACTGACCCTAGAACTACTCATTGTTACTTTATTGGGTACCTAGTCCATTCTAAAGGATACAAGTTCTATTGTCCTAAACGTGGCACAAAGATTGTAAAGTCCATGACTCGAAGTTTTTAGAGATAGATGTTATTGATCCAGATTTTTCTCAACCACTTATTCATGATGTACAAAGTTAAACTGCAACCATTCCTTTACCTTCATCTCACAAAGGGATTATAAGGCTTTCTGTTCAAGTAGGTGGTGTGGTAATGGTGCAGTTGATCTTCCTGCTCCTATTGATAATCCTCCAGAGCCTATTGTAGTTAAAGCATTAACTGTTAGAAGGTCTATTAGGGCGAGAAGGTCAACAATTCTAGATGATTATGAGGTTTATCTTGGTGAAGGTGATTATCACATAGGTCATGTTGTTGATCTTGCATCTTATGATGAGACTATTAATAGTATTCATTCTCATTTGTGAATTGATGCTATGAAAGATAAGATGGCATCAATGAGTCATAATGAAGTTTGACAACTGATGGAACTTCCTTATAATCATAAACTCATAAGTTGCAAATGGGTATTTAAAACTAAAAAGGATTCTAAAGGAAAGGTTGAGAAATTTAAAACCATATTGGTTATTAAGGGGTTTATACAATGTGAGGGTATTGATTATAATAAGACTTTTTCCCCTATTTCCTCTAAAGATTCCTTTAGAATAATTATGACCTTAACATTTTAATTTAGAGTTGTATCAAATGGATGTCAAGATGACATGCTTGAATGGTGGTCTAGGTGAGGAAGTTTACATAGTGCAACCTGAGGGTTTTAAGGAAAGTGGTAAAGAACACTTAGTTTGTAAGCTGAAGAAATCTATATATGGTCTCAAACAAGCTTCTCGTAAATAGTATCTCAAATTTGATGAGGTAGTCATTTCACTTATTTCACAGAGAACAAGATAGATCAATGCATTTACCATAAGATCAGTGGAAGTAAATTTATATTTATTGTTCTTTGTGTTGATGATATTTTACTTGCTAATAATGACATGGGGATGATTTGTGAGACTAAACAGTTACTCTTTATGACTTTTGATATGAAAGATCTTGGAGAAGCATCTTTTATATTGAGTATTGAGATTCGTCATTATCGATCTTGTCATTTATTGAGTCTTTCTCAAAGGGCCTATATTGATCGTGCGCTCAATAGATTCAATATGCAATCTTGCAAAGGTGGTGATACTCCTATTATGAAAGGAGATAAATTTAGTAAGGAGTAATGTCCTAAAAGTGATATAGTGAAATAGACCATGAATAATATTCTTTATGTCAGTATTATTGGTAGCTTGATGTATGTCCAAGTGTATACAAGACCAGATATTACATACATTATTCGTGTTCTTGGTCGAAATTTTTCTAATTTTGGGTGGGATCATTGTATAATTACTAAAAAGGTAATGAGATACTTGCAAAAGATAAAAAATTATATGCTTGTAGGTGAGTGGATGATCTTGAAGTAATAGGGTATTCAGACTCTGATTTTACAGGTTGTCAAGATGATATAAAGTCTACTTCAGATTATATTTTTATACTTGTTGGTGGTGTTGTTTCATGGAAAAGTGTTAAGCAAACACTTACAGCTTCTTCTACTATGTAAGCTGAGTTTGTTGCTTATTATGGTGCTAGTAGATAAGTTATATGGCCAAAGAATTTTATTTTTGGGTTGCTTGTGGTCGATTCTATTGCAAGGCCACTTCGAATCTATTGTGATAATAATGTTATTGTGTTCTTTTCTAAGAACAATAAGAGTTTAAGTGGTTATAAGTATATAAAGATTAAATATCTTACAATCAGAGATTTAGTGAAGAAAGGAGACATTAAGATTGAGTACATTAGTACTGATTTGATGTTAGTTAATCCTTTAACCAAAGGACTTATACCCATAATTTTCAAGAAATATGTTAGTGATATGGGTGTTGTAAAGTCTTTTGATGTGTTTGGTTAGTGAGAGTTTTGTACTTGTAATTGAACGTCTAAGTTAAATAATTTCGCTACATTGTCTATTCATATATATTCATTTATATGAGTTAAGTACTTTGTGGTTGTTTGTTATGTATATGTGCTTATTCAATATATATATATATACATAGCATGTTATGAGTTATGCATAATGTGTTTAAGATTAGTATAATTATCTTAAGCTATAGTAATTAGTTTCCAATTGTGTTTCTAGAAACAAAGGCTAACACATATATTCTCTATATTTTCAAAATGGAAACAAAAGTCTTATTGCGAAATCTTGTGAGTTTCTCTTACTCGTTTGATCTTGTGCAAAAGAGAAATATTTAGAGGACTGACAATGAAAATAGTATATTGATTACATATGAGTGTTATTTTCTTGCTACACTGTCACATTGAAATCCAAATCGGTTAAGTTGTCAATATTTGTGACTATAGATTGGTACTATATCAATAAGGGGCATAGTTACTGTTATGATCTGATATTGATGATTTATTATGGACAAGATTATATTTAAGGTGTCATTTTATTAATAAACTATATGTTTTATAAAATTTTGTGGTCACATTTGAGTTTAAAGTATTCAATCCAACAGTCATTTTCAAATATATATATATATATAAACGTCATAATTAATATTGTCTAAGTGAGAGAATGTTAGAATTTTTATGTGGGCTAATATTAATTATTAGTTTGTTTTAATGTTTTATAAAACAGATTGAATAATATAATTTATTGATTAGTGGGTAAGTTCAATTAAATTGTGATCAAATGGGTTATGGGCTTATAACACTTTTAGTGGGCCGATATAGAAGACGGTTATGTATAGACCTAATTTAATATAAATATGTGATGTGTGGGCCTATTAAATTCATTATAAATAGAGCAAGCTCTCTCTCATACCTTCTAACTCTAACCCTAGCCGCTACTCCCATTTGTAGTCTGTCTTGAGAAAAGGTCAATGAAAGGAAGACTTAGCTCTCGATTTCCATTCTTCTAATCTATTTCTTTGTATTTAATTTCAATGGTTAAAATGGCTTAAAACCATTTCTGATCTAACATGCAAACATGAATGAAATTTGTTTTCACTTAACTATTGATTACTGTTATAAATTCATGTACTAGATCTTGAATAAATTTTTATAATTTATACTAATAATTATACTCCACTCTATTAGACTATTTTATTAGATTATAAAAAGTTAACATTTAAAAAAAACAAGTAAACAATATTTGGCTCATTTATGAAGAAGACATAATAATATATTAAAAAATTTTAATTTGCATATTTGATGGATCTTTAAGGATTTGTGCTATAATGTACTATCTTATAAATTTAACAAAGTATTAATTTAACATATTGATTTCAAATCGAAACGAATTAAAAGTTATTTAAAAGAGACTATTAACTAATTAGGTATTATTTTATTGAGGTTATATTGTAGTTTGTTTAGAATTTTAAGGAATTTGAATATTTCCATGCTTTGAAATAAAAATAAAAAATTGCAGACCTATTAGTAGCCTGCTTATTAATTAGAGTGGTTGGTGCGTGAAATTAATCAAGAGAAAGAAATGAATTTTTCATTTAACCATGCAAACCATGCAGAGGCAGAAGAAGCATATTTAACCTACTGCAACCTCAGGTCAACTGAACCTTTATTTATTTATTTTTTGCTTGCTGGGCGGTTAGCAAAACTACTAGTTAATTCAAGTCTACTCACTCCAATTGTTTTCTTCATCATCGATAAAATGGCCTTAATGGCTAACTAGTAGTATTCATTATCCTTGTGAAGAGAAAAAGATGGGGCCGCTAGCACCGGTGGCTTGCTTTCTAATGATGGCTATGCCTGCCACGGTTAATAGCATTAGCACTTCCAAAGGTTCG
>CATIWR010175771.1:0-10695 GCA_949677035.1 Omphalea diandra
TACACCCATTGAATCCAATTATGGTTTTTACTCACCTTTTAATGTTACTGACCTTTACGGTAGGTTTGGTTCCCTCACTATGGCTTCCTTAAAGTTTTGAGACCCTAAAATTTGATACATACATGGTTACAAGTATGTCAAAATGATTATGAATGCTTGGTATGCAGTTATGGTATGATCCATGCAAGTGGACCTAGTGTTTATGCATATCTTCCTAATAGTGCAGCCTGAGCTTGCTACACTCTCACAGTAATATCTCTAGATATTCTCATCCAAATGACTTGATTCTTTTTTTTCTAACTAACTAGACACATAATGAGACAACATATTCAAATCTCAGGTCAATATCAGACACCCACAAAATGTGGTGAATTTTTAAATGTTGCCCTGTTGTAGTGTCTTCTCAGTCTGAGTAGGTCTTACTCTCTTAGGTGTATCTCAAATTGTACAAATCTAATTACAATAATAATCTACCATCAGTTACAAAACATATAAAGGAACATTTTTCATGTTTTATTCATTGTTTAATTCAGTCTATAAGGTCACCAAAACAAAGGATAAATCTTAGGATGAGTAGGTTTGTAACATATTGACAACCAGTCATGATGAATGGACAACATCTCAACAACAATGCCAAATTTGGCAAACCTATTTCACAGGTATGTACATCATACATAAATGTACAACTTTCAAGTTTGGACAATCATCAAATTCTGAATATATGGCTATCAAATTCTTCGAAAATTATTTTAAAAGAAATGTAAGGTTTCACCCTGGTACAGAGTCAATCTCAATCAATGAGCCGTAACTCTTTCCACACAGTAAATCAATCAAAATTGGTTTACAGGTGTTTAGAGAGTACATAATCCTACAAATGTCATGTTTTACACTTTATCAAAATCAGAACATAAAGCCATCAAAATATAAGAAAATAGAAGACTAAGATCATCTCGGTTTGGATTTGACCTAGTCCTACTGAAGGAGTCATATCTCCTCACATACACAAAATCAAGCAAAACTATTTCATACACATTTATATCAGACATAAAGCCATTTTGGATTTTGCACTTTCCCTAATTCTTCTTCTAGGGTTATGAAATCATGGGTGCAAAATTCTACTCTAACAGCAAAATCTAATAGAATCAGCTCTTATTCTCTTGGATTACAACTTCCATCCAAGAGATCTACCTCAATTACTCCATAATTTCCACTAACCATGCATGATTAACATGTTATGAGAGGTTAATTCCAGTTGAGAAGAAGATAAATTTACTTACCTACTATCCCAGAATTGGAAAACCTTAGGCAGCTCACTCTTCTCCCTCTCTTCTTCTTCTTCTTCTTCTTCTTCTTCTTCTTCTTCTTCTTCTTCTTCCTTTCTTTCTTTCTTCCTTAGCTCTCCCTTTGTTTCTGCTATAACTCATGGTTTTTCCTTAAAATCTGATCCTAATGGTCTGTATTCTTATCTTAAATAATTCCAAAAGATTGGGGCTGGTTTCCTATTGGTTGAAAGTTAAAAGTTTTGCTTTTAGTCGCTCTTCTTCACTCCTTAAGTACTTTTATCCATCTCCTAATTCCTAGATGCTCCTTATACTTTTAATTAAGCTCTAAAACACCATTATTTATGATACTATAACATGCACACAACATAAAACAATTTGTCATGCAACTATACAAACACTACAAATATCTTTAAGTGTCCCCAAATGCAACGGTGCTTCTAAATGATTATTTATCTAATGCATATGTTCATGTGATAATGCTAATGAATGTGGATAGGGATGTTACAAGGAAGCCCTAGAGAGAGAACCAAACCTACCATAAAGGTTGGTCACATCAAAAGGTGAGTAAAAACCATAATTAGATTCTAATGTGTGTGTGTGATAATTTTATGATATGATTATGTTCTATTACATGTATATGTGATTGAATTGTTACATTTTACATGTGAATATAAGTCAAGTGAGAATTACATGCTCTTAATAATTACTTGGTATACTATTGTGAATGAACACTTGCATATGAAACTAAAAGGATGTTATGATTGGTTTGTCAAACACTCGCAAATCACTTCGAAAAAGGACTGATATGTCTTATTGGCATATGTTATTGATCAAATGATTCACTTGTTATACATTGGCTAGCAAAATCAAATGTCACTTGAATCACATGAATTCCAAGGAGCAGTGTTTGTCTTGCAAGGTCACGATAAAAATCAATTTATTGCATTTGCACTTGCATAGTCAATTGTTATACTTATATCTTGATGATATTTGATTATTGGTTGTGCCATAAGAATTTGATTATTATTTTTATTCACTGAGTCGCAACTCACCAAATCGTAATTATGTTTTTCAAATACTGAAGCATAGGGTTTGGATACTTTGGTGTATAAAGTTCTGCATAGAGACACATGGACCACAAGTCATCGGCTGAACTCTAATTCTCTCTCTCCTTGTGTCATGTACATATAACTAGATATGAACCAGTTTATGGCCACTATCCTTAAACATTAGTTAACATATATGTACATTGAATACATGTTGGATTGTATATGTATGATGAATAAACCTTTATGCATGTATATTTTTGGACATTAATGCCATGATTTGTAAACAAAAATGGGTGTTCCCTTAATAAGCTGAAGGGAAGAAACTTGGTTAAAGGTCTACTTGAAATCAAGTTTACAAAGGAAGGAGTTTGAGAAGCATGTCAAAAAGGTAAATAAATCAAATCTTCATTCAAAGCCAAGAACAAGGTAAGTTCTTCTAAACCAATGAAATTGCTTCACATGGATCTATTTGAACCCACTAGAGTATCTAGCTTGGGAGGCATGCATTATGCATTCGTAATAGTAGATGATTACTCTAGATATATTTGGGTATTGTTCCTCCCTCACAAGGATTATTATTTTGATGATTTTAAGAACTTGGCCAAGAGAATTCAAAACCAAAAGGATTTGAAAATCTCTTGTACTAGAAGTGACCGTGAAGGAGAGTTTGAGAATGCTAAGTTTCATAACTTTTGTAAAGAGTATGGTATCTCACACAACTTGTCAACTCCTAAAACACCATAATAGAATGGTGTGTTAGAAAGGAAGAATAGAACTCTTCAAAAAAACATGGTTAGAACCATGTTGAATGAGTACAACTTTCCTAAGTACTTTTGGGTTAAAGCTATAAACACTTCATGTTATGTTGTAAGTAGAGTTTTGGTAAGACCCTTATTAAAGAAAACTCCTTATGAGTTATGGAATAATAGAAAGCCTAAGATTACATATTTTAGATTTTTTGGTTACAAGTGTTTTATTCTAAACACTAAAGACAACCTAGCAAGTTTGACTCCAAATCCGATGAAAGAAATTTTCTTGGATACTCTACTATTAGTAATGGGTATAAAGTCTTCAACAAAAGAACACTTATTGTATAGGAGTCTATGCATGTTGTATTTCATAAATCTGACCCCACTTCTTTAAGAAAAGAAAAAGATATTGATGTTCTTGTAGGTCCTATAAGTGAGCTAAACATTGGAGAAAAAGAAAAGAATGTGGATAAACCACAAGACATTAGGAATGAAGGAAATGAACTAATGAAGAGCAAACTCAGCTAGAAAAGGAACTATATTTTTAAGAAAGATCATCTAAGATATCTTATCATTGGTGATCCATCAAGTTGGGTAACAACTAGATCATCTTTTAAAAATGCATGTACTAATCTTGCTTTTGTATCCCTTATAGAGCCTAAGACCATATATGAGGCCATTAAAGAAGAAAATTAGGTTTTTGTTATGCAAGAAGAACTCAATTAATTTGAGAGAAACAAAGTGTGGACTCTAGTTCTTAGACCTTATAATCATTCCATTGTTGGAACTAAATAGGTCTATAGAAATAAACTTGATGAACATGGAATAATTATTAGAAACAAGGCTTGATTAGCAGCTAAAGGCTATAACTAAGAAGAAGGGATTGACTTTGACAAGACCTTTACACTTGTGGCTAGACTTGAAGCTAGCTATTAGTATTTTACTTGCATTTGCATCTCACATGAATTTCGAGTTATATCAAATGGATGTCAAAAGTGTTTTTCTGAATTGGTACATTGATAAGTAAGTGTATGTTGAACAATGCCCTGATTTTGAAAGTCATTACTTTCCTAACCATGTGTTCAAGCTCACCAAAGCCCTATATAGCTTGAAGCAAGCTCCAAGAGCTTGGTATGGGAGGTTGAGCAACTTTCTAGTAGAGAAAGGTTTCTCCAAAGGTTTGGTGGACATAACTCTTTTTTCTAAGGAAAATAATAAGGAGCTATTATTAATGCAAATATATATAGATGATATCATATTTCGTGCTACTAATGTTTGTTTATGTGAAGATTTCTCTAAAGTAATGAAGAATGAGTTTGAAATGAGCATAATGGGAGAGCTCAAATTCTTCCTTGGATTACAAATCAAGTAGGGAAAAGAAGGAATCTTCATCAGCCATGGCAAATATATAAAGGAATTAATCAAAAGATTTGATATGGATAATAACAAACCTTGTAAAACACTAATGAGCACCAACATCAAGCTAAGCCTGGATGAGCATGGTAAGAATATGGACCAAATGTTATATAGAGGTATGATTGGTAGTTTACTCTATCTCACAGCCTTTAGACCTAATATTATGTTTAGTGTTTACTTATGTGCTAGATATCAATCTAATCCTGAAGAGTCTCATTTGCATGCTATGAAATACATACTTAAATATCTTATTGGTACTCCCAACTTAGGACTTTAATATCCGAAGAGTTCTTCATTTAAATTGAATGCATATTTTGATGTTGATTTTACTGGACGTATCTTAGATAGAAAGAGCACTTCATGCATATGTCAATTACTTGGTCAATACTTAGTGTCTTAGAGTAGCAAACAACAAAACTTAATCGCTTTATGAATTTTTGAAGCTGAGTATATGGTAGTTGGCCTTTGTTGTGCACAAATCCTATGAATGAAATAATAACTTATTGATTGCAAAATGGTTGTAAATCAAGTTACTATTAAGTGTGATAACACTAGTGTCATAAGTTTGTCCAAAAATCTCATACAACATTCTAAGAGCATGCATATAGACATTAGATGTCACTTTCTTAGGGATCATGCTAATAAAGGAGATATTTTGTTATAATTGGTTAATATTAATCCTCAATTGGCAGATATTTTTATTAAACATCTTTGTGATGAAAGGATGCAATTCATTAAAAGATAACTTAGTATGATTGATGGAAATATCTTTGATTTGCTTTAAACAGGTTCTTCTGAATATATTTATGATCATTGTTATATGGTACTCGATCATTGTTACTTAAATTAATCATCATTAAAGTCTTTAGATTTAATAGCTAAAGATTTTAATTGTGTATGATGTTGATCAAACTATCTATATATTAATTAAATTCATGACTATATCATTTATTTTGATTAATAGCATTCATCAACTAAGTTTTAAAATTGTTTTTAAACTAAGTGTTATTTGAAAAACATGGCTAACGGTTATTGTGTTTCTCCCAATGACTGTTATGTTACTAATAAGTTCCTCATTTTGATTATATTGGTCACCACGATCATTGTGAATCCCTAATAACCATTATTCATCATCCAATGGTCATTGCGAACCAGCCACCATCATTGGTTAAAGAACACTTGCAAGAGCAAGCTAACGGTCACATCCAACAGCTGTTGAACACTCCCAATAGCCATTGAACGCTCCCAACAGTCATTTTTTGAAAAAGGGAGCCCATTGTACTTCTACGTAAACCTCTTCAAACCCTAAAATGATTTTACCTTCCACTTTGCTTTGCTTTTTACTCATTTCTCTCAATTTCTACTATAAATTTTGCATATTTCCTTGTATCAAACACTTATTCACACAATCAAATGGCACTCAAATCAGATTCCACCAAAATATATAAGTAACCTGCTATGAAGAACCCTCCACCTTCCTTTACCTTAAGCTTTAAAATTGAAGAAAATCCAGCTTCAATGTTGGGTTAATAAGAGAAACAAGCTGTGAAAACTTTAATCCTATACTCACAGCAAAAAAAGAAATCCAAAACTGGCCAAGATTTAAAAGGGAAAGGGAAAGCCACCGAAATAGAGCACACTCCTATATCTTCAACTGCTCTTTTGATTCAACAATTTCATCTCAAAAGTGAAAAGGAAAAAGAATTAGCTCTAAAATTACAGAAGAGACATCTTGGAGGTGGGAAATTCTTGAAATGGAATTACCTACAAAGGTATAAGCTGGCCAAAAAAATTAAAGAATTAATGGTCAGAATTTGATGAGAGTTATTTTGCCATCATAGGGAACCCTCTTACCTAGAGTTGATTATAGAGTTCTCAATAACCCTAAAAGTGTTAGGCACTGATTATGAAGTATATGCTCAATAAGGCATAATAAAGTTTAGGCTATTTAGGAAAAAGTACACATTAAGACCAAATGACTTGGCTAAGTGCTTAGATGCATCCAATAAAGGCCTCACAGAGCCTCCTCCAACCTTCAAAGTTGGTGTCAACCAGTTATGGAAGTCCACCACTGATGGAAGAAGTAATTACAATAGCAACAACAATAAGGCTTCTAAGATTAAGAGTTAAGCCTTAAGAATTGCCCATAGGTTCATCACTTGGAACATCAATGGAAAAGGCTAATCTAATGAAAACCACACCATAATAGATCTTTTCTACCTCTAGTGTATGAAAAATAAATAGAGGGTAAACACTCCTTTGGTTTTGATGCACATAATCGATAAACTAATTAACAAGCCAAATGCCTTTGTGGTGACTCACTACATCACAAAAGATTACAAAATTTGTGAAGGCAATCCCTCAAAGTGAGGAATAGCTTAAAGAAAAGGATATGGTATTGGAAAAGCTACCTCACAATGAGCCTATTTGTGACAAGATGCTACTAAGCATGGGTATCCCATAAAGACTTAATATTAGTTTGATCAAGAGGATGCTTGAGGAAGGTGAGATTCCTCAAGAGGAAGAGGAAAATGAGAGTGTTAAAGAAGCTATCAAGGTAGAGGCTGCAGCAGTAGAAGGAATTGCAACTAGTGCACCTACTACATCTGCTCTATCACTTACTCCCTTTAAGTAGAAGGTATTTGAGCAATTGGAAACCCTTACTAATGTTGTTTAAAAAGTTGAGTCGTCCACTACCTTTTTACACCAGAAGTTCAAAAACTTTAAAGAGAGATAAAAGACATCAACCAAACACTGGATTGGATAGTGGAAGGGTTGAATATGTAATCAGGGACTCTAAGTATTAAAAAAAAGAAAGAGGTTCCACCTGAGAAGAGTTAAGATCCTAAAGATCTTCATTATAAGGAACCAAATGCAATAGATGAACTTAATGAACAAAAATCTAAGGAGCTAGCAAAGCCTAATAATCAATAGCACCTTCTAGAACCTCAACCATCCCTAGAACCTTAAGATCAAACTCATACCTATCCCTCTTAAACCTTATCCCCTCATGATGCATAGTTTATTTTAATTCATTTTTGTTTTTATCCTTGTTTAAAAAAATAGTTGATGTATTAGACAACATTACTTTTATGACAAAAAGTTAACTCTTTGTCTATATTCTCTTTCTATATGTTTTATATTCCATTACTATTATTGTTTGATTATTTTTTATAATGACAAAGGGGAGATATAAAAAATGTGAACTTAATATAATGGTGCATATGGTATGAGCTTAAGGGGGAATAATATGAGCAAATGTCTATGAGCAAATAATTGATAAATCTTATCAAGGATTATCAATTATTAAAGGAGAAACCTATGTTATAGGGGAAGTTTAAACATATTGATATGCTTAAGGCGACGTTAGAGATTGATTGACTTTATGATATACATCGATTGGTTGTGTAAGATTGATTGACTTTGATAGATTGTTTGTCATCATCAAAAAGGGGGGAGAATGTTGAACCTTTAGGTTCCAAGTCTTGTTTTGATTATCACAAACACATCTAAGAGTTAACCTTTATCCAAGTTATCTATGTTAATTCTTGCAGTACATCAAATTCGTTGAACCATGACGATTGGAGAAAAAGTTAGCATGATCAAAGTCTTCTAGATCTCACAACAGGCATTGTCTTTTATTACAACAAGCATTGGATAACTCAAACGTATGAGCTATGCATATTGAACTTCACAACGAGCATTGTTCTTGACCTCTCAACAGGCATTATAGTGACTTGAATTGAGCAAAACTCTCAAGATCTTGAAATGGGGTTTGGGTCTTACCAACAGACATTGGAAAAGCTCCCTAAATTGAGCTAAAGTTTTTGGACCCTCCAATGAGGCATTGTCAATAACACAACAGGGGTTGAGGATGTTCAACGACCATTAGAAGTTCACTAACAATCATTGAAGTACCGTTGAATATCTTAAAAAAATAGAGCATCAAGTTCACACCTTCTTGAAAATATATAATAGATATTGTTGATATTTCAATAGGGCTTGATATTGAAGCCTAACAGGCATTGAGAATATCCAATAGCCATTAAAGTTAGTTGAATAAACAAATGAGAAAGTCAAAAGATGAGCGTTGAGATAAACTTCTATCTAACAACTAGTCCCAATGGGCATTTCGTTAGTACTCATTGTTGAAGTTTTATTTAGTTTGATAACCACCCATTTCATTAAATCAATGATAGTTGATGACTGAATAATAGGTGTGGAGATTTCTCAATGGGTGTTAAGTGTCTACAACTAAAATGTGAAGTGACAACTTTCTTTCTAATGGCTAGTTATTTGTTTCAACCTATAAAAAGACTTGTTCTTAACAAAAATAAATATAGAATTGTTTCATTAAACGAGTATTCTATTATGAAAATAATTTTTAAATCAAAAGGGTGATTCAAAAGTGATCTAGCAATCAAGAAAAATTTATTGTTTAAAGCTTGCAAGTGTTACCTTCAAAACAAAGTTTGAAGAACAAACTTTCTAAATGTGCTCCCAATACTCACAACAAGACTAAGCATACTTTGTGAGTGTACTTTAAAGTGCTATATTACTTGAGTGAGAGAGTTATCTTCATCTTTAAAGTAGTATTTTTTTTTTTTAGAAAACCCTTAGTTAGGAGAACTTAAAAAACAAAAAACCATTCTTTGTGAAAAGTTTAAAGTAGTACCTGGAAACCATTTTGGGATAAACTTTTAATAGCTCTCATAGGTTTACTTGTAATGGCTTGGTAGTGCCCAGAAACTACTGTTGTTTAGCACCTTAAGCTATCTTGATAATGAAGGCTCTAATGGGAATACTAAAGGAGAAGATGTAGGCAAGTTGTGTCGAACCTTTATAAAACTCTTATCTTGATTCTTCATTCATTTTCACACTTCATTTTTATTTTTAATTACTTGTCATTGCCCTATTCAACTCCTTCTAAAGCAACCAAGGGACAACAATAAATTCTCCATGTTTAGATCCCACCACCTTGGTTATTGCCACATACATCTAGTTTAAAAGGTAGATCATATGCTCACACCCAAATGAGAGAGTATAACATCTATAGTGAGGTTTATTTACCCTACTAACTTCACATAAGATTAGACAAGGTTTTATCAAATGCTAAGGTTGTTTGCCCATCACCCAGTCCCGATCCTTACTACTTTTAAACTTGAATAAAATAAGCCCTTTTCCACCATTCATAAGCTAAGATTCCATGTTTTGGCTTCCACGCCCTCATCATCACCTTCATAAAAGTGATTCCATTAAAGAGACATTTGGTCCACACCTTGGTTGCAAATTAAAAAAAAAAACAAATCTCTTCTTATTTTATTATGGGAATAGTCAATAATAAACATTATCTCATCATCTCTTTCGATTATGGGTTACATTATTCACCCAATTTGATCACTAAGATCCCTCTTATTAATTGAACAAGCGCATGCAATTTTAAGATAACACTATAGGAAGTGTTAGCCACCTAAAAAATAAAACAAGACAAAAAGAGCACAAGTAATCTAAGGATAAAAATAGAAGAGCATGAGAAGGAGAAAAATGGTGATGAGACTCAGTCCATACAACTAAAAAAACCTTAATACTCCTCACAAGAAAATCCTAACCCTTTTAGAAAGGGAAAAGATTTAAACCACTTTGTTAATATGTTGATTAAAGAGTTAGAGTCACCAAGGATTGTTTTTTAATATAAGATTTTATTTCAAAAAAGTTAAATTTGACATAAATTAAATTTTTATAATTGAAAAAAGACTAATTTAAATATTTCAATTTAAATTTAATTTTATATGAATGATTTGTTAGATCTATATATTTGATTGATTAACATTGATATTAATATTAATTAATTTGTTGTCCCTAGGCACCAAGAAGGGGGGGCTGAATTGGTGAATAAAAATTTCAAAAACAAAGATAAAGGGGAGAAGAAAGAATAATAGAGACACAAACAATTTATAGGGGTTTGGGCAAAATTGACCCTACGTCCACTCCCCAATCACTCAATTAGGTATTTCACTATCTCAATGGTGTTTTCAAGCTCACACCCAACTTATCCAGCTTGTGTTTTGATGGCTAACACACAACCTTACAACAATGTGTTTTCTAGGCTAAAACACAATCTCACTTAAGTGTTTCACTAGGCTCACACTTAAACCTTTTTAGAAGTGTTTTTACAGGCTAACACAAAACCTCACTACT
>CATIWR010175784.1:0-11399 GCA_949677035.1 Omphalea diandra
AAGAATTGATGAACGAATTAGAGGAGGAAGAAGACGATGAAGAGAGAGGAACAAGAGCCATATTGGATCCACGCAAGATAGTTAGTGGAATTCAATTTAATAGAGAAGGAAGAAGAAGAAGAATCGATGGACGAATTAGAGGAGGAAGAAGATGATGAAGAGAGAGGAACAAGAGTCATATTGGATCAAAGATAAACAATTCTACAAAAGCTCGGACTTATGGATAGAGGCCTAAAGATCTCCTTATGCCATAGTCATAGACCCAATCCACCATGCTTCGCAGCTTATCTTTCACTAGGCAGGGACTCGACACCTCTTTGAGGATTCTGTGGATCGAACCTATGACCAGAGGACATAAGGGAGACTCTGATACCATGTAAATAATGAGAAGAAGAAAAGAGTTTGAAGAATTTTAGAAAATATATATATATGATAAAGGCAGAGAACCAACCTTATATACAGACCTACTTTCCTTGTATACAAGCCTATAATTAGGCCAATAATCAAGCCTATAATTAAACATATAATTAAGCCTATAATCAAGCCTATAATCAAGTATATAATTATGATAATTACTACAATTAAAAGATAAACACTAAATAAGAAATTTACAGTACAAGATATAAAAATATCCATATGATTAACACAATTCACATCATCGTCCTGTTGCTTGTCCTAATTTAATTTTACCAGTTTTATAATATGCTCCAAGCTCCCAGCAAAACTATATCACTCAATATTCCAATTTTCACACAAAATAAATGGTTGTCTTTCATGTTTGTAGCATGAGACTACAGGTTTCCTAATGTATTAGCTTAAATG
The DNA here is from genome assembly GCA_949677035.1 of Omphalea diandra. Classification (NCBI taxonomy): domain Eukaryota; kingdom Viridiplantae; phylum Streptophyta; class Magnoliopsida; order Malpighiales; family Euphorbiaceae; genus Omphalea; species Omphalea diandra. Next base: position 823 of record CATIWR010175784.1, read on the forward strand.
AAGAGCAGCCAGAGACCTATCCCAAATTATTAATCTGGTGAATAATTATTTTTAACTTCAATCTTCCACATTGATTAAGACAACCTCAAAGCATTAACAAAGAAAACACTGAGACAGTGACTCAATAAAAAAGACAACAGAAATCAGAACTTATAATCAGTGCACTACAGGATGGATAAGTAGCAATCTTATGAAATTGATTCAAGGCATGAGATGTAGATGCCATGTCAATGTAACCTATATTGCATGGAAACTTCAGTTGGGTTACATTTTTATGTTTTGAGCACTTTTTGTACTTTGGAAACCCTGTGTTTTCTCTCATATTTTCTCATTTATATTTTACAAAATGTCATTTTGGCATGGAGCGTTTTCCATTTTCCAATTTCTAGCGTTTTCATTTTCATGCTACATAGAATGTAACAGTAAGATCAAATGCAATTATTGGCCTCCAATAAGATTAATTCAAGCTTAAAATTATATAAATTATTAGAACATGTACAAACATAATTATTCAATGAGCAAAACAACTCTTTCTATTCTGCAACGGAAACATTTACAACATACACAGAAGAAGTTGTCTGTGATATATACCTATTTTTTCTTAAAACTTTAGTAACTTATTCTCTTCTTCTTAAATTTGAATCTTCAGTGCATGAATCATGCAACAACCTGAATGAAATTATTTGATGCCCATGTCCTTGCAGCATCAGAAAGCTTGCTTTCCTCAACCTGCACTCGTCTCAATCGCGACGAGTTGAGAACAAATAACTCAACAACCTCAGTTTCAATCCCACGACAATGCATAATGTCAACATTTTCCAATTTCTTACAACTCTTGGACATAGAAAGAATTGCTACGCTAGTAAGCACTTTGCATCCTCTTAAACTCAATTCAATCAGACAGTTGCAAGAAACTAACATGGAAGTGAACTCTTTATCAATCAAAGATTCATTATGAGACAAATCTAATTTACTTAGTTGTCTCAAGTGCTGGCCTAATGTGGCAAGCAACCCTGATTCTCTTTCAACAACATCACAATGTATCAGTGCCAATTCTTTGAGACCTGAACTCATGGCAATACCAAGAGCCTTTAGCCCCTCACCAGTGACTAAACAACAACTTTGAAGCCTAAGAACTGAGAGACCTCTAAAATTCACTACAATAGCAGAGAGATGATCATTGTTAAGGTCTAAAGGTAATCGAAGATCGAGTTTTTGCAGATTACATCTGCAATTGCTAATAAAGTGAAACAACCCTTATGTACTACCACCATCATAAACCAACAGAGAATTCAAAGATTCACAATTCTCTGCCAACCTTACTAAAACCCCATCAACTATACTCCTACAAGACCTTAGCTCCAATTCTTGAAGACCTTTCAAGCACCTTATAAATGACAGAAAGGACCCTCAATCACCATTACCTTCACAGTTCTTCAGCTGCACTTTCTGGAGCTTTTGGCAATTTCTCCATAACCAACCAAAATCGCAATCATCCCTTCTAATTCCAGATAAATTAAGACTCTCCAATCTTAATTCTGCATCAATTTCATTATTTAAGCACAAGCCAGATTCTCTGTTGCTGTAAAATCCATCCTCAACCCCATCACCACAGTCTGATACATAGATAGATAACTCCTTTAAGCAAGAAAAACAGGCAACCCAGTTGAAGAAAAGAGGCCTAGACAGAACAATAGTCAGAGAGGTAAGAAGGGCACATGTTTTTGAAAGGGAAAGAAGAGAAGAGGAAGAGACAGGACCAACCAAGAACCTGAGGTGCTTAAGCTTGGAGCAAAAAATGGAGGCTATAAAGAGAAGACGATCATTGAAAGCTACGGTGGTGGCTGAGATGGTGGCGTCAGAGGTGAAGATAATAGAAAGAGAGGAAAGAAAAGAGTAGTGGGAAAGAAGAGAAGGTAAAGATTGAACAATGGAATTTTCAGGTGAAAGTCTAAGAGAAAAAGAGGTTCTTGAGGTGCGGTAGAGATGGAGCCAACGCTTAGACACCAAAGAAACAGATAAAGCTGATGAAGATGAAGATGAATTTGATAGTCTTGAAAAGATTTCTTGAAGCAGCTCATCACATAACATATTATCCATTTTTTATTTTTTACCAAGCTTTCTTGGTTTTTCTAAAAAATCCTTTCTTTCCTTTCTTGAAGTTCTTGAAAATTTCCCGTGTTTCGTCGCTACCCACAAATGACAAAAGCTTTTGCTTGGTTAAGGTTTTCATTCTTGTTTGCTTTTGGTTGTGACAACTGTGTTTCTAGATTTTGCCTCTGTAGAGGAGGAGTTAGGTGAGGTAAAAATTGGAGGCTTAATTAAGTTAAGCGCGTGGAAGGTACTCTCCTTGTCAATTGAGGAGACACGAAGGAAACAACATTTCTACTGGAACGGAGGGAAAATTATCATTGGGTTTCCATTACAATGAATGATCAAAAGCAAAATTGGGGTCATCATGATACATTTAGGGCGTAATCGAGTCCAACCTTGTTAATTTCGAGTTCAAGTTTGATTTAAAAATTCAAAGTTCGAGCTCGAGTTCGATTGAATTTCAATTTTTAACCTCGAGTTCAATCAAGTACTATATTCTAACTCAGCTCTATTGATCTCGTTTATTTATATAATTTTTTGGTGAATTTTATAAATTGAAATTTAGGTTTGAATAAATTCGATTAGGCATGGATCGATTAAACTCAATTAGTAACTTTATAAATATATCTAAACTCTCGAGTCGAACATTTTAAAGCTTGAATTTGGCTGGCTCGATTACTCGAGTAGCTCGACCTCAACTTGATTAATTTCGAGTATTTTTTGAGTCAATTTTGAATAGTTTTTAGAGTTATTTCAATTCATTTACACCCCTATTGCAGAGGCAGACGATGGTTAGCCGGATTTAGTTTAGGATTTTCCATCATGATGGATATCATTAGTAAAGATAATAGGATTAATTACCTAATTAAGCTAATCCATTAATTTTGATCAAGAAACATGATCCTGTCTCTTATTATATTTAGTAATTTAAGCTAAGTTACCACTAATATGATTTTCTGTCACATTTTATCAATTGAGTTGAAATTTTTAATTTACATGGAAATATGATCTGTCCCAGTAGAATTAATGTATTATAAAGGCTAACTATGTTTAGTGAAAAATATTTTTTAATCTCAGTTTTTTATAAATGTGGTTTTATTTTTTTTTTCCGAGACGAACGTGGTTTTAGTTGTTGGCAAAGATACATTGTGAGATTCTTGATTTTTTTTTTTTGAGCTTCTATCCTTTAATTCATAAGCTCTCAAAATTTATTTATTTTTCATTATGAACTTTGAGACAATCAAAAAAATTGGTAATATTTATACAAAAAAAGTTTGAAAATATTAAGAAATATTTTTATTGTTTTTCAAATAACTAAAGTTACAACGATGTAGCGTGAAAACCAAAATGTGAAAAAAACTGGAAAATAGAAACGTATTACGGAAAATAATATTTTATAAAATATAGATGAAAAATTTGAAAAAACATAATTTTTAAAACACATAAATGTGCCCAAAATGCAAAAATATATAATCTAATGGAAGTTTTGATGCAACATAGGCTACACAAAAAAAATGTATATGTATATTTTCCGTGATGCTTCTAAAATTCTTAAGCAATATATTAATTTATGTTAATTATTATTGATATTATATTAATATTAAAATTATTATTAATACAACATATTATATTATTAATATTCAATATTATATTAAATATTATATATTATATTATTATATTAATTATTATTAATATTATATATTATATTATTAAATTAAATATTATTATTGGCTCTTGTGCCCCATGAATTGATGAAAAAGTTGTACAATGGAGAGAGTTAAGCAAATTAAAGATTAGAGTATGGAGAAGAAAAAAATCAACTTAAGTAATTTGTAATGGTTTAAGTGTTGACAAACTCTATATCCACTCTCTAATTACTCACTTGGGTATTTTACTAACTCTCATTGGTGTTTTACAATCTCACACCAAACTTACAAGCGTTTTCTCAAGGCTCACACTCAAATCCTTTACAATTGTATTTAAGATTAACACATAATCTTACACCATAATTTTTCTCTTAGGCTCACCCTAAAACCAAGACCCAAAGTGTTTAAGGCTATTAACACCTAACCTTCAACAACAAAAGTACAAAAAATAAATGTGTTAAGTTTGAGAATTAAAAGCACAAGAGTTCGTACATAATAAATGGTTATCTTCTTACATTCAAAGTCATTTGGTGGGGTATTTATAAATTTCAACCACCAAAAAGGTGTTACAATCAAAACTCTATGCAAATGAAATCATGCATTTAATGTTTGTCAGAGTCAAGTTGCAGTCGAGGCAGGTGTGTTGCAGTCACAATTCACATTTCAATCTAGATTTTGCCTTTTCTCGGTCATGATTCTCAAATGTGTCTAACAGTTAGTAACACCTATCACTCAAACATTGGTCTTCAAGAAACTGGTTGTTGGATAATGTCACAATCAAAACTTATTAGTCGTGATCATTACTGATATAGCATCGAAATATGGGACCACTATTTTACCATGAATCAAATTGGAAGATCATGTTTCATCTTAAGGATACATTGCAGTCGCTACCATCATTTATGGTCACGAACTTCAAGTCTCCTAAAGTTTCTTTAGACATGTGGTACTCATTAGCAGGTTTTTGAGTGGCTATTGGAGGACTTTTAAAATCTTTTAAAAGTAGTGGTCGCGAGATCTACCATGACTCCCACCAAGAAACAAATTGGCAAGTTTGATAATTTTGACTTCTGTTAGTAGCGGTCGTGATTGCCTTATAGTGATCACGATTTTGTAGACAATTTTGCGATTTTTACTTTCATTTAGTTTTCAATGAGTTTCTAACTTAATTTCAGCAAAAAAAAAAAAAAACACTTTAAATAGGTATTAGAACCTTTGAATCTACATTGTCATGATCAAAAAAGAGTTTTGACTTAGGTTCGACCAATGTAATCCAACAATTATTATTATTATTATTATTATTATTATTATTATAATACATGAAATAATGATACTTTTTTTTTTGAAGACTATGCTTTATCATTAATAAATTAATTTTACTTTTATTATCACACATTAAAAAATAAAAATTTTAAAAAATGAGATATATACGATTCAACATTCAAGAGCGCAATAGCATAAAAATTGAGAGGTTTCAAAATTTTTTTTTTTTGTAGTACACATTATAATTTTATTTCTTGCAATCTTACCATCAATTGTTAGTCACTACACTAGATATTTTTTCATGTAATCAACATATTGCATGTAAAGAAAGTTAATGAAAGTAATGAAATAAAATATAAATGGGATTAACTAATTTCACTTTGTTTGAATTCTTTTTAAAAAGATTAATGATTGTAAATTACTTAAAAAATTTTTATTTCACTATTTAATCCTCAATTCAAAGTTAAGAAAATGGATATTTATAAATAAATGAATATAAACTTTTAACCTAAAATTTACTCTTATTTACATTATAGGAAAAAACTCGCAAATGATGTTGAATCATTAACTTTCATTTACATTTAACTTTTTTATCCCTCTTTAATTCAATCTCCTGAATGCCTAATAAATTAGGAAAATATGAAATTAAAAGATCATTTTTAATATATAAAAAATATTTAAAAGATAACAAGTTTATGAAGATTTAGCCTTTGTTTGGAAAAAAAGTAGGGTTGGGAAAGAAAGATGGAGAAAAAAAAAAGCAATGGAAGGGAAAACTATTTTCTCTAGTATGTTTGGAAAATTATGAAATTGAAGAAAAGAAAAGGATAGAAAATTTTTTATTTTATTTGTTTAAAAAATGATAGAAAATAAAGAAAGTAAATTTTGTTAATATGAAATTATTATTCTACCCTTCACATTATAGCTTTTACTAATGAGAAATTCTATATTATTCTTTTTGTAAAAGTTATTAGTTCTATATTTTCGTACGTATCTATAGATATTGAAATCTATCTATTATTTAAATGTTTATTAAAAATATTTTTATTTAAATATTAATTTTATGAGAGAAATATTATAGTATAGTAGGATTGAATTAAAAATAATAGGATTATATTAATTTTTTATTATTATAATTAATCAATAAAAATATATTAATTAATTTATATTACAACATATAAAAAGCTATATGGATATTTCACAATCTTACATTCCTCATCTTTCTCCTCCAAAAATAAGAGATTTATTTTTTGTGGGTCTCAGGGAATACTCCCTATTCATAATCCATTCTCCACTCTTTCCACAATTCAACAAAACAAGAAAAAAAAAAAAAAATCATTTATCACCCTCTTTTCTTTCCGCTCCTTTCCAAACGTAGTGTTAAAGATCCAGAAAAATTAGGATATTTCAAAATAGGCATTTATTCTGTATTAGTCTGACAATACCCTCATCCCGTTGGATTTTATTGTTTCTCTCTTATTTTCTATTATTTGTTTCCAAAAAATAAAATGATTACATTAATTAAGAATACAAAATATTGCAAACATACAAGTAAAAATTTAACACTAAAAAATAAGTAATAAAAATTTCATTTTAAAATTCAAATCAAATTGATGAAGTTTTAAATTTAGCCAATTAGTAGATTGTGGCTTTTCTTTATAACAGTTTTAGCTGCTATTAAATATATATTATCTTTTTTTAAGTCTAATTTGATAATCTTCAAATGTAAATCAGCTATAAGTATTAAGATTTTCATTCATTAAACTATCTTTTAATTATAAATTTAAAGAATCACATGATAAAACTATCAAAATGAAAATATAAATACAATACTGATAAAAATCAATAAATATACAAAATAAAGAAAAAATATGAAAAATAAAAAGGAGAAAATTTTGAGTTACTAGTGATTATGAAAAATTAATAGTAGCCTTAACTAGATACGATTAAGTATCAAATAGCAATAGAAATTGGCAGAATTAAAGGAAAAAGAAGAAGAAAAGAAAGTTTAGAGAGAACGTATAAGAAGAATAAGGAGAAAAGGAGTTTAGAAAGACTTTAGAGAGAAGCTAAGTGAAAAGGAAGGAAATTTGATTGCATTAATTCTTTGCATAATCTCTACAATTGCTTACGAAACTACTTATATGCAAAACAGATGCTAAGTACTACAAAAATAATCCCTGATTCGTATTAATGGCGTCCACTCAAACTGACCTTGTCCTCAAGGTTAAGATTTGAAGGAATTCCTAACTAACATTTTTCAACAGACCACCAGCTAAGCTAACTGAGCAACTGTCCTTAAAATCATTCTTCTCTTGAGTTGGATCACTTTACAGTTGCATACTTGCATCTTGAGCTGTAAGAGCTGAAATACTAACAGAATTATCTACATCTGAGGCATCAATCCTTTTGTTAGTAATTGAATTGGAAGTTTAGAGGTAACATTACCCTCCCCTGCAAGATCATCCTTTGTCCTCAAGGATGAAGTGAGGAAATTGATCTTGAAGTAATGTAACAGCCTCCCAAGTAGCTACATCAATAGAAAATTATGTTTGGGGAATCAAAGCATGAGAATAAAGATCCCTTGAAAAGCTTTAAACTACTTCCATTATCTTTTGTTAATCTTCCACCTATCTTCATCATTTGATTTCTTTTATGTTGTTTCCAATTTTCAAACTTCAATTCCCTTAAAAGTACAATCACATTTAATGTCCAGTCAACTACGCGATGTTCACAACTCCTATCACATTTGGTTTCAACATGTAGCTCAAAAGTTTCCTCTTCAACAGTATTTCCTTTGATAAAATTCAGTAGGAAATAAATTTGCATCAAAGCACACACCACCTCTGTAAATCAATTTAGCATAGTGAGCCATACAAAGAGAACCCAACATATTAGAACTCCTATCACATTGTTCTTCAATACTCCATTTAGAATTTTCTTTATGAACAGGCATTTCCATCAAGAAAATTCAATTTGGGACTTTGTTTGTGAAAACTAACAGCACCTAAGTATATAACTTATTATGGCAAAAAGCTATGTTTTTTTCTTTGCTTTCTCCATTTTTCAAACTCATCTACCATTAGAACTACAAAATCACAATATCTCACCTCACCATTTGGAACTCTGTAATGCTGATAATGTCTCGTAAAATCATTAAATTTTAGAAATATCATATCATTTTCTCGTTGAGTAATGGACCTTATAACAAGAACATGATCTACAAGCAACTCATCAACAGTTATATTGTTGTTACAAGTGTCATTGGGTGCCTTGACAATATTATAAACACCTTGAAGACAGCAAATATTCATAGATTATGATTTCTCTCTCTGTCTGTCCATCATCTCCCATTCATTCTCCTTGAAAGTAAAATGACCACCTGATCTCAACTCCAATTTACCATCATAACCACTATAACTGAAGTAGTTCCTTCCCTCAAATTTTTTTTTTTATCTTTTTCATTTTCTTTCAATCGGAAGACACCACTTGTCTTCTCTTTTATATTCTGATTTTCTTTCACAAGAGGAATAACCTCATCCCAATTAAAAGTATTCAATTGATCAACAGAATTAATAAATGAAGGAATCTTACTATTAGGAATCGACACTCCCAAGTTTTCATGAACAAATTTGATCACAGGAACTACCTCTTGGGTTTCTAATTTCTGATTTGATGGCATGTACAGATACCAATTGATACGATTAAGTATCAAATAGCAATACAAATTGGTAGAATTAAGGGAAAAAGGAGAAGAAAAGAAAGTTTAGAGAGAACCCAGATGAAGAATAAGGATAGACGGAGTTAGAAAGACATTGGAGAGAAGCTAAGAGAAAAGGAAAGAAATCTGATTGTAAAGAAGTTGAAAATAACAAAACAGTTATTAATAAATTTTTGGTTCAATGATATTGAAATTATTTTCAAAATTTTAAAATTACAAATTCAATTTCAAGAGTCAATGTACTAAAAGAAAAAAAAAAACAAATAAATTTAAAAGGAAAGATCAATTTGACATGTAGATTGAGAATTTAATCAAACCGACAAAATTGGACAGTGTTGATTTGGGTTTGGTTGAAGAAATTTAAAAACTTAATATACCGATCGGGTTTAGGTTGGACTATTCAAAATCTAAATCAACTTTTTTTTCTAGTGATGAAAAGAGACATTTAGGTTTTCAAGATTCAATCAAAATACAATTAAAAACATATATATATATATATACACACACACACACACGCACACACACTTACTGATTATAAATGAAAACTGCCATTGCATGACAATCCCGCCGGCTTTTATGTTCTTAACTTACTTATTTAAATACTTTGCTATTATTTCTTTAATAATATAATTTCATTTTTTATTTATTAAATAATGCCATATTTTTTATACATTAAATGATGTCATAATTAACTACTATTTTGATTTAATAATAAAAATAAAGCTATCTATAAAAAAAAGGCATAAAAAATAATGCTATAATTATTCCTAAAAACAGAAGCAATTCCATAATTAGTTTCTTTTCAATCTCAAAAACATCTAGAAAAACTAATTATGATTAGTTAAAGAAGGAAAAAGAGAAAAATCAGTGATTAAGTGTGAGAAAATATTATACAGTAATGCGCTCTTTATCCACTAAACTTATCTTTAACTTAATCATTAAAGAGATCTCAATCAGTTAATTGGTATAATTTTTAAATTAACAGAAAAAAAACTTATTTATATTCAAAACGTATGATTGTCTTATATATTTATCTAATAATATAGTAACAATAAAAATAATTATCTATTCAATTGGAAAAAAAATAATTATCCATGATCACTTAATAAATTTATCATTATATTATTTTTAAATATATAATACTTATATTCTCATTTGATACAAATACGATTATTCTATCAATTATTAATACGTAAATTATAAATAAGGTTTTCTCTTGAATGGAAATTCAATCGGGTTACACTCCTTTATTTCACTCGCTAAATTATAAAATTAACAATTGATAAATTTTGTTTGAAACTATTTATACATTTTTTAAAAAAATGAAGAAATTTTCGGATAAATTGAATTCATCGTATAAGATGATGAACTTCCAATAAAAAAATTTTACATTATAAACTTTAAATATAAATTTGTAAAAGATTATGAAATATCTTTAAATATAAATTTGGAAAAGATTATGAAACATCACAATAAAATAAAAAATTAAATAAATGACTTTTTATTATAAAAAATTCATCATCTATAAGATAATTCACGAACTCAGTTAATGTTAAAATTTCTGTAAAAAAATAAAAGTGAAACTTGGTATAGTATAGTAGCTACTGCTCAATGCCGAAGGTATTAGTTTTGTCACTTGTCGCCATTTATAACGGCTCATATCTTTATGGAGCGGGGGAAAAAAAAAAAAAGCCGAAGAACAACCACAACGGCAATTCCCTGGGTTGAGACAGCATCCTAAGGAACCAATAAAATATAAATAAAGTTCTACAAATAGAGATATCAACCCACAAGACAAGACAAGCCACTAGCTCCTTTTTTGTCCTCTTCTGAGTTTCACACAAATTTCACTG
>CATIWR010175785.1:0-20769 GCA_949677035.1 Omphalea diandra
TGACTTGGATAAAGAGCTACCACTTTGATTTTTAATCCTTCTGAACTTTGATTGCATACTCCGCTTCATGTTTTATGTTTGATCATCACATGAAATTTCTTCACTTACAGTTGAAATTTGAGAACTTGAGTGACTAATGCAATAAGAATTTTCAACCCCTTACAATCTAGAATATTCATTAAACAAATCATATGTGGCATCTCTCACACTCTTCACTAATTTATCTCAACTATCATCCACATACATCTCTTTTATCCCAAATTCAACATACTCAAGTTTAAATCTAGGATCAAGTACTACTGCAATGAAAATGAATTTCTTAATTTTTTTAATGTCCTCCCAATACTTATCATACTTAGCTTTCATCTTTTTTGCCATGCCATTCAACTCTACATCATCACTTTGAACCCATTCATTTAAGAGACAATGAGCATAACTTATCTCATGAAAAAATAGATTTGAAGTGACATATAGAGAACTAGAAACTCTTATGGTAAGATGATAAAAGTGTTGCAAGAAAGTCACCATCCTTCTAATACTCGCCCAATCTGCAACTCCAAGAGCACTAAGGTTATTTTCATTATTTTCTCCATTACCTGTTAAGAGTTCAATTCTAAACAAAGGATCCATAATTTCATATGTCTTAAATGCTCTCTCAAACTTTTGGTTTGTGTCCAATATTTTATATGTGTTATTCCCTCTAGTTGGGACATCCAAACACAATAAACTTTTATAGTTTATTTTTCAATCTCAACACACTTATTGAATTTGGCTAATCTAGCAGGTGATTGTCTAATATATCTAACTGCAGCTCTAACTCTTTTGACAGAAATGTTAATTTCCTTCAACCTATCATTCATGACTAAATTAATTATATGTGCAATGCATTGCACATGTAAGTGATCACAACTCATAATACTAGTACCCCAATGCTTTATTTTTTCTTTCAAGTACCCAATAGCAACACCATTAGAACTAGCATTATCAACTGTTATTGCCCTAATTTTATCAATCCCCCAATCACTCAAACACTTCTCAATAGCTTTTCTTATCTTTTTACCCTTATGTGAGGAAATTAGACAAAAGTTTAACACATTTTTGTGCAAATTCCAATCATTATCAACATAATGGATAGTGAGACAAATATAATTAATTCGTTGCAAGCTTGTCCAAGTATCAGTTGTTATATTGACTCTTCCAACCAGATTTTTAACAAACTTCTACAAATTATTTTTTTCCCTCACACAAAGACCATAACAATCTTTGCTTATTGTAACTCTAGATGGGATAACAAATTTTGGATATGCAACCGCTATGAACTCTTTAAACCCATCTCCATCTACAAATCTAAAAGGAAGTTCATCAATTACAATCATGTGAGCTAAAGATTCCTTAACTTGATCTTGATCAAACTTAGTAGTTCTACTACTAATAGAATCCCCACTTTCAACATTCGAAGACTTTTGCACATTGATTACATTTTGATTTGTTCCATCAACTTCTTTAGGTGCATGAGAACATGTTCTATAATGACTTCTAATTGAACTTGTCCCATTTACCTTAGGGTCTGCACTCACATCACCATAATATATACATTTAGCTTTGATCTTACCATTGCTTTCAATCCTCTCAAAGTGATCCCAAGTATGTGTTGTTAACTTTCTTTTTTTCCCCTATTTATAAGGCAATAAGGGATGCTTGGAACTATCTTCTTGAATGGTATAATCCACTGAATTACCAGCCGTAGCAGCCTGCTTATGACAATCATACAAAATTATTATCAGTCAAATTTAAACCTACCAATAATAAAATAAGTTCATACAATCACAAATGTCCATAAGAATTATTCTCATTAATAATTGAGCAAGTTTAGCAGTTGAAATGTAACAACACCACAACTACGCTATCAAGGTGGCCTTTGAATTACATTTGACAAACTTTTATGGATACTCAGTATCAATAAATCAACACAATAGCTACTGTATCATGATTCCACAATATGGATACTTAGTATCAATAAATCAACAAAATTACATTTAGCAATATATAGAAAAGCACTTAACAAAAAATCACTTCACAAAATTAAGAAAATATTAAATAAAATCTCAAAAATTCACTTCATATGATAGTATACAGTGGGCACTTAAAACTTGATTGGAGTCACAACATGACTTTGGTCAAGATAAAATTTTGGTCGAGGAAGGATTTTGAGTCTAATAAGTCAACTAGAAGACCTAACCTGTCTTCACCCCATCAATGATAGGGTTTAAAAATTATGTATGACTAAAAAATAGGTTAGGCACCACTAAATCGCCTAGATTTTAGGGTTTGGTCTTCGAGTATCTTTGGTTCAAATTTACAATTCCAGCCTTATTAACTTAGTCCATTTTAGGTGGTCCTCATCATTCATCTAGCACATATTTGTCCGTCCATAATAATCAAATACTACAAATAATCACCATAGGGATGGGGTACACACATAAGCATAATAAAGAGGTGATTATATAATTAACCAAACAAACATAAATCTTACATTCATTAGCCTTTCCAACCTATAAAAGTAGCATAAGTTATCTTAAGAAATGCACTTTCCCTAGCCTAATACATTTAAAAAAGACGTGAAGCAACAATTGATACAATCTTTATCATAGGAAAAAGAAACTCATTGGCTATCCTTAGACTTGCTTAAACCTTGAGGACCCTAAACCATTTTCCTTATAGTCCTCATTGTCATTTACCTCATCAAGGATAAATTAGAGTCTCACTCTATTATCCAAATACACCATCAAACATATAAAGCATATAATAAATCATAATATAAATGGCATATACTAGCATCAAATGAATAGCATAATGGCGTTAAACATGCAAGTGGAGACATGAATGGACTAAGGTAGAATGTGAAGTCAAAAATTAGGGATCATAAAATGATTGAATCCTTTTCCAAGTTAACCTAATCATTTTAAAAGAGCCAAAAGCAAAAGAGGTAACATTTTCTAGCCATAGAAATGTTAGTATGCAACCTAAGATGTATAAATGACCAAAACACCCAAAGATTGTAAGTAAAAATTCCAAAAACAAAATAATAAACACTAAAATTGGGGCATTTGGATAGTGGATCCTCCCCTAAATGTAATGACTTTACCACCAATTCCTTAAGAGGGGTGAAAAGGCCAAGTTAGCTATGTAGAGGCTAACTTGAGCTCTTTGAAAGGTGTATGATAAATAGAATTACAAAATACTTAAATAAATACACTAACCACTCCTTTAACAGTAATGAATGAAGGGATCATGGGTTTTATAAACCTTTTTGTCTCATACTCACCCTCAACAAAGCTTATAAAGCAAGAAAGCAAGATGAACAGGGCATAAACAATGCAACTTATGCAAATTAAATCAAACTTTTTTATTAATTATGGTCTTAAAATAAGGAATGAGAGTCATAAGATGTTGTAACCTACTGTATTTCATTAATAGATAAGCTTAAGAAATGCAAAAAAAGCTAAAAGATGCAATAAAACTTAAGTAGAAAACCTATTATAAACAGTGTTGGTGAACAATAGTTGAGGTTTGTACTGACAATTAGATGTTTGTATAAACTATCAGGACTATTACAAATAATTTTTGAAAAGGAAAAGAAGAAAAAGAAAGGAGAAGGAGGAGAAGGGGACAGGGAAGGGGAAAAATAGTTCTTTAGATTCTTTTGTCCTTATTTCTTAGCCTTTAAAGGTACTTTTGCATAGAAAGACTTTCCAAATGCAAAGGAAATAACACTTTGAAAAGGTGTAAAGCTTGGATTTACCTTGGGTTACTTAGGGAAATGTTTGGGTATTTAGGATTTTGTTTGAGAGTGGTTATATTAGGGTTAAAAGAGCAATTTAACTGAGTTTCTTCATATCAATCTTGGCCTTCTCATTCTTCTACAAAGTGAGGAATATTTATAGAGGGAAAGGATTGCAACTATGCCTAATGGCTAAGATTACACCCTAATCCTTCCTATCCCACTCTCTAATGATAAGATCAATGAATATTCTAGAGTTTAGGATTTGAAAGTTGTTTGTATAGACCTTAGATTGGTTATACATCACTTTAGGCTTGATAGATCACTATGCTAAAAGCTTATTACTATTTAACTTGTATGAGTTATCTGTAAAACCCTTTAATGGTTTATATAGCGCTCTTTAGTTAGTTATATGATCAATTGTTTCACTCTGTCAAAGACTTTCTTAGTTTGATGTTTGAAAGGTAGGTTTGACTCAAGGCCTTTTCTAAGCTTTTGCCTTTTTCTTGAGCATTGTTTCCCTTATCTTTTTAGGAATAATTCAAATAGCTTCTCATCATTGGGCTTGCACCCTAATGACCCAAAATCTAGTGCTCAAAGTAGTATATAGGATTCTCTAACTCCCTAAATTAGGCAAGAAGGTATTTCATCTATTCCTTTAATCTTAATCTACATTATAGGTAAGAGAATGATTTATCCCCTTAACTTAATAGTTCTATTATTAGTTTGAGAATACTCTACATCCCATTCAAGTAAGCATAGTATGCTACAATTTCAATCAATAACAACCACCATGAATCACATGTTCATAATTAACCATGAAAGTGAGTAGGATTTTCCAAATCTATAAAACTACAATCACATATTCAAGTTATCCAATCCATAGTTAGTTCTAAATGTCATTGTCAATAATATATATATATATATATATATATGCATTACACTTGAATGTAGTTCTCATGATTGCATGTTCATGGCATTTATAAAGAACAATGAAAAATAAGTTTTTAAAAAAGATAATTACTTACTAGTTAGCATATAGCTTAGCTACTGTCACCCTTAAAATTTTACCTCTCTTGCATTTGGCTTGTATCTATCATCCATAAATTATATTATTTAAATCATCCTAGACACATCTTACTATAAGGAAAACAACTATAAATCAAACTGAACACAATCATAGCTAAACTCTAGGTTTATTATCCAATTTAGTCATAAATTCCCCTTTTAGTGTAGTAGTCTTTTAAACAACTTTAAAAATAACCTAAAATAGTCTAAAAACAATAATGATACATTCAAAAATATTGTTAGAATAAAAAAGTTCAAAATATATTTGAATTAGGTATACCCTAGGTCATTGCTAATCTAATTGTATTAATTCAAACTTCTTATTAATAAGACTAAGATTGGCCCTTGTTTTTATATCACCTTGCATTAAGCTGCTCTTTAAGGCTCTCAAATAAATTAAAATGCTACTAAAAACTTAGTCTAGCAAAATAAAACTCATTTGATCAAATTTTTCATATAATTACTCTAACTAGTCTAATTACTAAACCTTATTTAATCTTATAACAAATTCCTAGTTACATGGAATTTAAGTTATCATTTCTCTTTTAGAATTTATTCTTAAAAATATCTAATAATTTTTTATTTTAATTATTTCATGTCTAAGCTCATAAGAATAAGAAAATTACATATTATCACCATTTACAACTCAATTTCATGCATTCAGCTAGGTTACTTCCAAATACTAATTCCAGGTTTCCTTAAGTCATTATTTTCCTTTGAATTTTAGTCCTTCAATATATCAAATACAAACCACAAATGAAGATTGATTAAAAAAAATAAGAATTAAGTAATAAGAGAATTCCATAAAAATTGAACACTATATCTCAACATGCATCAACAACTACCCTATCTACAACAGTCCCTAATCAAGTCATGCATGCAATATTTTATATCATATCTAACATTATTAAAAGAACCCTAAGGAATAATAAAATCCTAGGCTTAGATGTATAAAAGCTAAAAAAGAAGAAAATGATCAAGATGAATGAAAGAACTTTTATGAACGTAGATATAACCTACTCTTGGTTCAATAATAAGTCAACTAACCCCAGGTCTTCTTTCATTTGATTGAGAATTGATGTTTACTCTCCTTAAAATCTGTTAGAACATAAGTATAAGGGTTCAACATTGTGAAAGACTCTTAGATTAAAAGAATAAATCATGCAGGTGATTAGACTCCATTTGTTTTATTAAAAATAAGTTGTCTTAAGAAAATATTTTTTAGAGAAAATATTTTTCGAGAAAATATAATGTTTTTCAATGTTTGGTTGTAACACTAAAAATCAATTAACAAATATTTTTTGAAAAAAAAATTTAGAAATACTATTCTATAATATTTTACATAAAACTATAATTATATTTACAAACTAAATAAAAATCATTATATGAAACAACCTTACATTATTATATAACAAAAAGTACATCCATAGTATCTGCAATAATAACTACAAAATACCTAATTAGTTATCTATATTCATAAATAATATATAATAATAATGCATACTTTATATCAGTTAGCATAGTAATAATAAGTTCAAAAGTCATATATGTAATATAATTTAATAAAATATATGTATAAATAATTCAAGTTTCATGTTTTAGCCTCCATGTTGTTGAATCAAATTTTGGATCCAAATTTTTCTATGATTAGCACTCCTGGCCATAAATGCTTTTGCAAGCATTACAGTTTAGACCAAATAATCAAATATAGTGGCCAAGATAACTTCATCAGACCCCTTAGTTTTCATCACTTCTTTATAAAAGTTAGAAATAACAAGCCAATTTTTGTTAGGAATTTTTTTTAGCCAATTTTACCTCTTTTACTTCCATGGCCAAAATCCCAATACCTTTATCTTTAGAGTTATGTTTTCTTTTTCTATGACATCTTTTTTGTGGTTAAAGAATGATAGTTGAAGATGTTTCTTTCTCCTTTGACACTTATTCAAATTCAACATCATCTTTTAATGGAATTGAATATACCTCAATATTTATAGCATTGGTGATGCAATTTCTAGTAGCAAGATCTTCCCTAACAATAATTACCATCTCTTTATATATCTAAATTTTCTTCTTAAGATACTTTTCTTGATTTGTATGTGCCTATTCAATAAAATACATAATATAGGCTTAATATGAAATGCATGAAAAACTTATTAATTTAGTATGGGCAATTAAAGATATCATCAATATTAGTTACATGCCTTTTTTTTTAAAAAAAAAGCTTATATCACTTCTTCATCATAAACAAGTTTAGTGTAGGTATCATCTTCAAGTTATCATCCCATCCAAATCCATTTTTAGCTTGAAATATTGAAATAGTTGTCCATTTATTTTTCATAGTCTTGAGATGATTTTCAACATTTTATGAAACCATTCAATTTCAAATTTTTTTTATTTATTTCCATAACCATTCTTACAGTATAGATTCTGGCTTGAAAATTGAAGTTGCTTTACTTCTCTTAAAGCCTCTTCAGATAATATTTAAAGCATTGTATGAGACATAGGTTTGGAGCAACTAAATTGTTCACCTTTTACCTTTCTCTTCGTTGTTTCCAACCACCTTTATAATTATTATTAATTAATAAACAAAATAATATAAAAATTACAAAAAAATTTAAACAGCACGAAAAAGAATTTGGCATTCAAATATGAGAATTGTGATACCGAAAGGTAAAGTTAAAATGACATAAGAATTAGATATAAAAATAATATATCACACATCTCTATAATTATTATAAACATCCTATATATTAATTGTTATCCAATCTTTTTCATTATCTATTATCTATTTTCTTCTCTCTTCTATTTGACATAGATTAAGCGTCTGTGTCATTAGATGAGTTGTAAGGTTAATTGATTCCTCCATCATAAAGTTATCAAGATAAGGTCCCATTATATGATTATAAAGAATATAACTAACAAGCACCATATCCACTTGAGTTTCAAAAGACCAATGTGGTCAAGGATCTATCACACGAAATTATTTTTTAAAATACCAAAACTCGTATTAATATATAATAGTTCATGATGAAGAGTGTCATAAATTAAACAATTCTTTTTCATTTTCAAGTAGATGATCTATAAATTCTTTCAAATTGTATTGAACACCACAATATGGAGATATTATTCCATTTTGAGTACCATAACAAGTATCACCGAAATAATATTTTCTTCCAAATTTAAATGATATAGATTTGCTAAATATTGTTTGTGTATCAAATATTAAATGTGTGTGTGCATATTTAAATTTTAAATTTTATTTGTAATACCTTTAGAAATTTTAAGTTCTTTATATATTGATAATGCATCACTTAAAACACAAGAATCATGTGCACTTCCTTACCAACCAGCTAAGACATAAGTAAATTTTGAAACAAAAGTACAAACAACTAAAACATTTTTTGTTGTTCCAACCTTTCAATCATGAAATTGTCCTTAATTTTCAAATGGAGCTAACATATGATTTCCATCTATTGCTCCCATACAATTCTAGATTAATAGTAAGCAAAGATAATGATTTTTTTTTATCGTGTAATAACACAAAAAGAGGGGAAAGAACTATCTAGTACCTTAAAATAAGGGTAAAACCTTTGGTTATTCATTATCTTTATAGAAGTGGAGTTATTTGGATCTTTATAAGGTGTTTATATAATTTTAAAATTGCTTTCAACACAATTCTAAGCTAGCGATAAACAGTTTCAACTGACCTATAAGATACTCTAGCAATCAAAAGAAATCTAGCATTATGTCTTGTTATTTCTAAGAATATCAATAACTACTCTATAATGGGTATATTTATAGTTGCTCATAAAAGTTCATTCCTACTAAGAAGATCACAAAGATTTTTAAATGCAAGAGATGTCATTCAAATTTGTCAACACAATGTTGAGCATCTTGATATAATATACTATTTATGTAATCTTTCCTTTCAATATTAGCATTATTGTATGACTCTCTTGATAAATGAGGGCTTCTTTTTTATATATTTTTTTAATGATCACAACATTCATAGCAATAATAAATACAAATGCACCCATGCAAGTAACATGAATGGATTTGACATTCATCTGCATAGAAAATAAATGTAAATCATAACTTCATTTCTTAATATAAAATAAAAGAAAAAATATCTGATAAAAATGGATAGCAAAATATATATAACTAAAAAAAAACCAAATAATGTGTATTTTGCAAATTATGTAGGACCAAAGTTTATGAGAAACTAAAAATTCATTTTAAGAAAAAAGAACAATCAATGATAAAAATGTTCAATCTCAATAAGATCCCTAAAAAATATTTAAATTTACTACAATAAGCATTAAAACCATCATACCTTAATTAATTGCTTATACTTTCTAGTGTTTAAGTTGTCTTTCACGAACAAACCTAATAAAATAAGCAACAAAACAATAGTTTTATTTAATTTTAGTAAATTAGTTTATTATAAAGAAGTGATGATAAATATTTTTAATAGTTTTAATTGCAGCAAATAGGTAACAAATTTATAGTTTTAATTAATTGAAAATTATTAATAATTATATTATCTAAGTTATTAATTACTCAACAGGCTTTATAATACAACAAAAGATGCATGTTAATATTTTATTTTTCCTTTTTTTTATAAAGAATTGTCTCTAAAAATTAAAAACAAAATGCATATTCAATTCAAGATTGAAGATAGGCACAAATATAATTTATAATCAACTAGAGAACAAAATTTGTTTAGAAAAATTCAGTAATCAATAAATCTAAAAAGACATAAATATAGTTTATAATTTACTAAAGAACAAAACCCATGTAGAGAAATGAAATAATGAATAGATCTTAGGACAAGCAAAAAAAGGCTAAAACATAATAGACTCAAAAACTAAAATTTATAATTTGCTAATAGACTCTTAAGAAATAATATAAAATCCTTAAAAATCTTAAAATTTATCTAGTTTTACTATAAAAAAATATTAAAGTTTTTTTTTGCTGGAGATGATGAGAAAAATAAGACAAAAATAAAACATTAATGATTTTATTGAAAATGACATTTTTTTTTTGTATTTTTGAGTTTTTTTCATTAACGAATAACTTATTTTCTTTTAGTACTCCAAACATTAGAAAAAAGGAAAAATATTTTACAAAAGAATATTTTTCTTAAACGAATGGAGCCTCATTGTCAAAAAAAAAAAATGAAAGAACTCTATGTGTGTGTGTGTGTGTGTTTATATAAGGTAGGTATTCTCTTTAAATTTTAGATGAATAGTGATACCTATAATGTGTCACATGTAAAATATTATTTGAACTTTTGTTAAGAAAATTATATAGAATTTGACCACATGTCATTTATTTTTATATATTTGTTCAAATCAAATTACGTATTAATTATTTCATTTTTTTTTAATCATATACATAATTTAAAGTAACCAAACATGACTTTAAGTAAGTACCATTATAATTAGAGTTGTATTTGGTTATTTTAAATTCCATATATGATCATTAAAAAATAAAAATAAAATTTGATATAATTAAATACAAAAAAATAAAAGCAATTCAATCAAATTCTATATAAAATTTATGAAAAATCAAACATGTTGCAAGTGTGATACTCTATTGATCTCACAACAGTTACACTTTTCTTTTTTTAGATAGCTTACACGTTTAAATTACATTCTCTAATTGAGTTAAGTAATGTTTAAATAACTTACCGTATAAAGATTTGAATATTGAACAAAGGTAAAGTTTTTTATATTAATTATTGATGACAAATATATTGGTAAAGGGATTAGATATACAATAAAGAGATAAAGAAGAAGTACAAAATACAAAATATAGTTGAAGCTAATTTTAGTAAGTTACAATAGATAAGGATTATATATCTCTTCACTTTCCCCTTAAGTTGAACTTGTTATGGGATAAACAATCAACTTGCTTCTTAATGAAAGATATTTGCCTTTCCTTATTGTCTTCACAAAGACATTTGCAATTTAATCCTTTGATTACAAATAAAGCACCTGTAATGTAATAAAGTGAAATCAATTTCTAAATACTTAGTTTTGGAATGAAGTATGGGATTAACAATAAGATAAGTATATTATCACTCCAAACATTTAGAGTATAGTCAATAAATAAGCCAATTTCCTTCAATAATGATCACAACCAAGCAATTTCAGATGCCACCATTGCTATAGCATGATACTCAACCTTAGTAAAAGAATAAATAATAGTTTGTTATTTGCAAAAGCTCTAAAAAATCAAGTTTCCACCAAAAAAGATAGTTGTAGACTTTTGATTAGACCCTCTAATCAATATCTATCTGACTTGTATTACAAATGAATCAGACTTTGAAGAAAAGTACTATAGTGAATGGTATCGCAAAGATAACGTAAGAGTTTATACCACACCAATGTGTCATTTTTTACTTATACATAAATTAGATAACTTTATTAACAGTAAAGGCCAAACTTGGTCTTATTATACTAAGATACAACAACAAACCAACTATAATTTTATAGATACTAGGATCAAAAAATGGATATCTATCATTAATTGATAACTTTGTAATTGGATTTGTAGGAATAAAAATGCATTTTGCTTCATGCATTTGAGTCTTTATTAACAAGTTAGAAATACATTACTTTAAGCAAGCAATATGCCACCAGAGTTATAATCAACCTTTATAGCCAAATAAATAATTCAGTTTCCTAAGAACTTAAGTGCAAACCAATTTTGCAATTGAAAATGAAGAGAACCTAGGAGCTAATCATTATTCGTCATAATAAGAATATCATCAACATAGAGGAGACAAAACATACAATTACCATCACAAACATAATAAAATGATAAGGAATTAGTTTTTGAACCTATAAATCTAAGTTACTTTAGTGCATCTGTTAAACAACAAAACCAAATTCAAGTGGCTTATTGAAATCATGCAAATAATTTTTAAGTAAACACACAGAATTCGAAAACTAAGCATCTACAAAACCTAAAGCTTGACACATAAGAACTTTTTCATCAAGACAACCATGAAGAAAGGTATTATTGACATCCATTTGATGCATGATCCAACCTTAAGAAAGTGACATAAACAAAAATAGCTAAATTACTATTATTTTGATAATGATACTGAAAATCTCTATATAATTAATCGTTAGTCATTAATGAAACCCCTTTGCAACTAAACGAGCCTTGTATCTATCAATATGTCCATCGAGTTTCCTATTAATCTAAAAAAAACCCATTTACAAATAATTAAGTTCTTACCATCAACTCGAGGAACTAATTCTTATGTCCCATTTACTATTAAATCATTGCATTCTTCAACCATAGGCTTTTACCCGTATTCATTTTTAACTACTTCAAAATAACATGTCGACTCAACCTCAATAAAAATTGAATAAAAACTTCTTTGATTTTTTAATATCATCTTGAGTTTGAATGATCATATGATGAGGTTCATGTGGTTTTGGTGGCTTTTTAGAGTAAGTTGGAGTATGACCCACCAATTCTGATTAGGGCTAATTTTCAGGTGGTATAATAGCCAATGGGATAACAAGATTAACAGTTTTAGTCATCATTTTAAAGGGCAGAATTACATGTTATGAGGATTAATTTTCAGTTGGCACAATAGCTAATGGTTTAACAAGATTAATGGTTTCAAATGGCAAATTGAGTAACATAATTACAAGTGATGTAGAAGTCATTGTTACCATAAAACATTGTTTAACAAAAGGAGAATTGTTTATCAAATATAATGAAATTAGTAAAGGAGAGATAGTTCATCACAAGGAGAAGTAGTGGGCAAATTGCTTGCAGATGGAATTTTAGTAGTAGATGAAGGTACAGGTATAGTAGTGGTTATCGGTTGAGAGTCAACGGGTAAATAACTAGGTAAAAGAATTGATATGGTGTTTGGGGAGCTTGAGATAGTTGATTCAAAATATTTATTACTAATCTCTACAAAAGTAAAACTCAACTCATCAAACAAAAATATCACAAGAAATATAAATACAACCACTTTTAACATTAAGACACCGATACCTTTTAGGTTGTTTACTGTATCTCAAGAAGACACAATGTTTGGATTTAGGTTCAAGCTTATTTTGAGTGTATGGATGAAGCCAAGAGTCACACAAGCAACCAAAAATATGTAATTAAGAATAATCATGCACAAGTTCAAAGAATTTTTCATATGTAGAGAGATTTTATAAGCTTGGGGTAGGCAAATGATTAATAATATAAACAATTATATCAAAGGCTGAAGTCCCATATTGTATGGGAATTGAAGCATGAGTAAAAAGAGCTAACCTAGTTTCCACAACATCTCGATGTTATTTTCAACAAACCAATTTTGTTATGGTGCATATGGATAAGAAATTCAATGAGAAATACCATGAGTAATAAAATATTGATCCAAAGATTGAATCTCCTTTCCTTAATCAGGCAAAAAGAATTTGATAGATGTATTGAAAATTTTTTCAATAACACTTTTAAATTTAATAAAAATATAAGACTTTAGACTTATATTTCAAGTAATAAACCATAAATATTTGTTGTAATTGATAAACTCAATTTATTTATAGGATTTCATTAGGTTTAAGCTTAATTTATTATTTTTCTATGATTAACTTGAGTTATTTTAATGTTAGTTTGTGTTATTCCTTATACTTGAATGTTGTATGGTGATTTTTAGGCGAGTAGGTGCATATAAAGATGAGTTAGAATAAACTATTGCAAGGAAGGAACTTTAGAGACTAAAAAAATTTGACTACTACAGAGATGGAGCATTTTGTTACGACTGCAACAAAAGTCATAAGATGCAACTCCTATGGACTTTATGTTCTTTCACAACCAAGATAAAAATTGTAGGCCATGATTTTAGCAATCTGAGAATGATTTTTTTAGGAACGAATTTAGCTATATTAAGGATTTATATAAAAGAAACTTAGGGTTTTTTTTATTTAGGATCCTTTCGAGAGTCTTTTAATTGCCCTTGGGAGATAAAAATAAGAAGAAAACAATAATTTAATCATTTTTTAAAGGGAAGGAATATAAGACATCAGATTTAAATCACGGAGAATTGAATAATTGAGTGACATGCATTTTCTCCTATCTTTCTTGTTTCTAGTCTGAGTTTTAGGGAATCCTTTCATACTTTTTGTCTATTGTTCATTTCTAATTTGATGAGAAAATAAACTTCTTTCTTATGATTAAGTTGGAACTTATGATGGTGTGAACTATGATTTGACTTTATTTTTATTAATGAATGGGACTTGATTTAATTTGATGGTTATGTGCTTAATAATTATGAATACTTTACTCCTATTTGTAGGATTTTACATGTCAAATGAAGTAACGAGAGTTGAAGTTTAACATTAGATCATTAAACATTGAACGTAATTTATTATAGTCTAGAGATAAATTAATGACTAAAGGGATTCAAGGTTAATCATAGAGCTTGATATGTTAATATGCAACTGGCAATGAGAATAGGTTTTGTTTCGTGTTAGCATCATTTTAATCATTTTGAGAAAATACTTGTGAATCTTTAGTATACCCTCCCTCAGTATCAGCCATTCATGAAATAAACATAGATTCTATTAAGTGATTTACATCCAGTATAAGGGATAACTCAATCTTAAGTCTTTAATATCATTATCATTATAGTCTATTTGCTATTTTTAATTATTTGCTATTTAGATTAACTTTTCACCAATATCATATTGTACTCCAAATAATCATAGTATTTAAATTGATAGACTTGATAATCTAGTCCATATGAATTCAACAACCCTTCTATATATTATAATTTACAATCGCACTTGCATGAGCACCTATCAAGTTTTTAATGTCGTTACTAGGGACTAATGTCTTTATCAATATTATTTAGGAATAAAAATGATTAATAATCTCGAGATTTATTTTTCTTTATTTTCCTTTTATGTTTTATTTACTTATTTTTCTTATCTCTTTTACACTTTTAAGTGCTTTTGTTTTATGCAAAGGACTTATAACCATGAACTCCTTCTGTATAATCCAAAAATAGAGAGAACATTCAAAACCTTACTTCATAAGAATAGAAACACTAAAATGTAGAGATGGCTAAAGAGAATAATAACAATAACTGTAGAACTCTATGTGATTTTCATGTGTCAAATATGACCAATAAAGCAAGCATTGCTAAATCGAATGTTACAGTAAATAATTTTGAGAAAAAGCCTACCATAATTCAAATGGTGACTAGTGCATCACTTGGAGGTCTTGATAGAAAAGATCCCTACACTTATTTGATAGCTTTTTAGAGATTTGTGCAACATTCAATATCAATAGAACCTCAAATGATGCAATAAGGCTATGCTTTTTCCCATTCTCATCACAAGATAGGGCTAAGCTTGGCTAAATAGTTTGGCATCAAACTCCATTGTAATATTGGAATAATTATCTCTAACTTTCTTGAATAAATACTTCCCATCCTAAAAGGTAGTAAAGCTTTGCAATGAAATACCCATTTTACATTAGAAAGGCGATGGCAAATGTGTGGAAGCGAAAGCGTATCCCACTAATGATGCTAGGGTGCTATTAAAGTTCATCAAGAAATATATTTTCACAAAGTATGACACTTTAATTGCCATAATAAGTGATGGTAGTTTCCACTTTTGTAATTGCCAATTTCAGAGCCTTTTGCAAAAATATGATGTGACTCACAAAGTTGCTACCCCTATTACCCCTGCATAAGTGGCCAAGTTAAGGTTAATAATAGGCAACTCAAGCTAATGTTGGAGAAAATTCTCAACCATTTGAAGAAAGATTAGTCATCCAAGTTTGATGATGCACTTTGGGCATACCATATAGCAATAAAATTTGATTAGCCATGTCACTATTTAGGCTAATGTTTGGAAAATTATGTCATCTTCTAGTTTTATTATATCATAAAACATATTTGGCAATTAGGGCCCTGGATTTTAATTTGAAGTAAGCTAGTGAAAAGTGGCTCCTATAACTTGATGAATTAGAAGAACTAATGTTGAATGCATATGACAAGGCTAAGTTATATAAGGAGAGAGCTAAAAGATAGCATGACAAGCATTTAATGTATAAGAGTTTAAAAAGCACAACTGGCACTATTATTTAATTCTTGTTTGAATCTATTTTTAGAAAAACTGAAATCAAGATGGTCGCAACTTTTCCAAGTAATTAAGATCTTTCCCTATAGAGTAATAGAGATTGCAAATCAAAAAAAGGACACATTCAAAGCCAATGGTCATCACTTCAAATCTTGCATCATCAGAGATTCCATCAATGTGGGAGCATCTATCTCCCTTTTGTCATTATAGTAAATTAGGAAATGAGGGTCCAGCTAATGACTATAAATTAGCACTCTTGGGAGGTATCCAAATTTTTCTTTCATTTTAATTTTTTGAGTGCTTTGACATGTTTTAATATAAATTATAATTCTACATTTAATCTTTTTTTTACTTTATTGTGTAGTAGCTAAGAGAGAAGAGTGAGCTTGAAGACAACCATAGTAATTCCTATTTATTATATATTATAATTACATTTCATGAATTGATCACCATGATAAATTTTATTGTATAAGATTTTTTGTATTGATTATTGATTAAATAAAAACATGGGATTGCATTAAGGGTATGATAGTAATTTAGGTTTAATTTCTTTGAATTATTCTATGTATAAATTAAAAATATTAAATTTAAATTTCTCAAAAATTTTATATTTAAAGCAAACACCAAAATCTTATATTTTAAAATCATTCATCCAATTTACTTTTCTAGAAAAGTAATTCCAAATAATAATATTAAATTTTAGCAACCAAATGCTCTCTATATGTATTTTTCATTAATAAGGATTGCTAAGGTAACCCTTGAATTCATAATTGCTTGATTATGTGTTTGCACAAGGAAAAAATGAAAAGGTCATATAAAGGCGTCAAAATAGCTTGACGGGGTCGCGTTGTCATTTAGGTGACACAAATAGGGGTTAATATAAACACAATATGTTTATTAATCTTATTAAGATATTTCAACCTTAATACGGTATAAAATTTAAACAAGCTATACGAACAAAATATATATAATTTGTTTACTTAATTGGATCGTATATGGGTTATAGAATCCGATACAATTTTAACCTGTATAAATTTATAATTAAAAAATTACATTTTTTACTCAAATCAATTGAAATATTATCCTTAAATCATATATCTTTTAAGGTTCAATACAAATATTAATTAAAAATCTAAATATACAATACCAAAAATTTAAATATTCTTGCAAATAAATATAAACACATAAAAATTTTAAATAAAAATCATCTAAATTATTCTCAATAAATATAAACACATAAAAAATATTTATATTTTATATAAACAACTATTTTTAACCTTGATATTATACGTAAATTGTGCATATTATAAATGAATTATATTAGGTTAACACGATACATAAAATTAAACAAGCTGTAATGGGTTCGCATGTCAACCCGTTATATGACTCATTTCTAGATCTGTTTATGACACAAATCAATTTAAGTTTAACCCTTATCTGTTAATTTTACGTGTTTCGTACATCGTATTCACATGTCATGACTTATTTTGACACCTCTAAGGTCAAATTTGATTCATTAAGGTCAAGTTTAATTCATCCTTGAAATACAAATGGAATGCAATTTTTGGAATGGATTTAATTTTCTTGATTCACGATGAATTCAAACTTTTCATGATATTTTTAGATTTGAATAATTTGAATTTTTAGTGAAATAATACCTATTTTAAGTATTATTTTTTGGATTATCATTAAATTTTGTTTCAATATTTAAAAAATCAACTTGAAAAGGTCTCATTACTAAAAAATTTCACAACTTTGAATCAATTTTTAATTTTAGCCTAAGTTTTAATTTGGACAATAGCTAGCCTAAACTTTAATTTTTTTAACAATTGTAGAATGAATTTGTAAATGCATATTTTTATGTTCTATATAAATGAAAATTCATTTGAAATTTTATTTTCATTAAATCCTTCAAATTGATTATTATTAAATCAAATTCTATCAAGATAGAATTGACGAATGAATTCTAAAGTTGTAAAATCTTTTTCATTATGATAACAATACCCTTAGTTAAAATACTTTTTTCACTTTATTTTTTATTTTATTTATTTTTCACTCTCCTTTTTCTTTTTTCGCTACCTTTTTCTTCTCTTTTTGTATTTTTTATTTTTTACAGTTGTAAAAATTTTGAAAAATAACAAAATATATTTTTTTAAAACAAAATATTTTATTAAATTCTACACTTAAATCAAACATAGATGTATTTTATTTAAACTGAATTCTATTTTTGTTTGTGTACCAAACATAAAGATTCATTTGCAAATGAATTCTATCAAATAAAATGAATTTTAAGTTAGAATTAAATCAAACACAAAGAATAATAATGAGAATATATTTTTTTAATATTTTCTTTTAACATGTAAGATCTTTCATGTGTTCAGGGGAAAACTTAATATATGAATGAAGGGGCACACTAGCTTTGGAAAGAGCTATGTGCCCTTTTTTTTTTTTTTTCTTTTAGAATCATTCTTTTTATATTCTCTTTTATTTTCTTTACACCTTGGTTATAATCTCTAAGCTTAGAGTGGTAATTCATGTCGTCTCGTGTCTAATTATCATATTAAGATACATATATAATATAAAAATATCCTATCCAAATACGACTCATCTAATTAATCATGTCAAAATCTTCAACCCTAATAATGATATGTTTGTGAAGTAAGTTACACAATATAACCATGTAACTAGTTGAATTAATCATGTCATAATAAATATTAACGTATTATGACACAAAATATATGTTTAACTCAAAACATATAGAACGATTAAAAATATTTAATTTTTAACTAAAAATATATATATCTATATATTAAAAAATAGAAAATAGAGATTGAAAATTTAAATAAATATAAGATAGAATATATATATATATATATATATATATATAGTGTTATGTATTGCATGTTAACTCATTAATCTGATTATATAATTATATTTAATTGTATTTATTGCGGATTAGGTAAGTCAATTTATTTAAATCTACTTTTTTTATTGTATCAATTTGTTTATGATCCAAACTTATTTATATCAAACCTACTGCATGTCATGTTGTGGTGTGTGATGAAGCTGTGTCAAAGATATGAAGTTGTGTCACACAAATCTAACCATTAGATAAGAGCTAGATAAGAGCAAGGTCATTATCGATTCAAGCAATTAGTTACTCATAAATATTGACACATCAATAATTTTCAAATATAGTCATCTCATACAAAAAGAAAAGTTACAAAAAAAAACCTAAAATAGCATTTTTATTAATACCATGTAATGAAATTTAAAACAATAATTTAAAAAAAAAAGGAAAAAAAAAAAAGGCTTTGCCAATTATATAGCATAAAACTCCCTATTAGGACTTAATGTTATAATAAGAGTATCTCCATGTGCATAACTGTGAATTGTTTTTAATCGTATGACCATAGTATTCATAATCCATGGTAGTGGTTTTTCCTTATTTATTGTAGTATTAATACTAATATTTTATAATTATTATAAATTCACACTTAAAAGTGACCTTACAATCAACAATACTTTTATTTATTCAAAAATTTATCCATACCCGTACATTTATACATAGTATGGGATATAGATAGCCTATATAAAAACTGAAATTAAAAAGGAAATATTATTATGTAAAAACTAAAAGATAAAGATGGTCAAAACTACTTAAAAATAAAATATCTTCCTTATATTACTATCGGTAAATATAAGCTAGTAAACATATGAAAAAGAACAACAGAAA
Source organism: Omphalea diandra (assembly GCA_949677035.1). Lineage (NCBI taxonomy): Eukaryota > Viridiplantae > Streptophyta > Magnoliopsida > Malpighiales > Euphorbiaceae > Omphalea > Omphalea diandra. The sequence continues at coordinate 19,697 of CATIWR010175785.1, forward strand.
GAAAACATAATACAAAACAATATAATATAATATGTAATGTAATAAATATTTACAAACAAGAATAAGAAGAGAAATATGGTAAAATGATAAACATACTCGGTGTTAATATAGTGTGTTGTGGTTATAAACTTTAATTTTATATATATATTGTTATTCTTATATTTTATATTTCATGAATGAGAATTATTCTCTTCAATCTCAAAAAAAAAAAAATTAAAGAAAACAAGGGATAAAATTAAATGGCAAAATTGTAATTAATAAAAACTTATAATATGAAGAGTAAGCTTGTCTTCATGAATATGTGTGTGTACAAAAAATTAACGAAATAGCAACGGATTTAGCTATGAAAATTTTCCATAGCTAAATAATAAGGGATTCCCGACATATTCTAATCCATCGCTAATTCTGTAAGCAAAACTAGCATCAAATTGGTGCTAGTTTCTTGCCTATGATCTAGCTACAAAACATTCCCATCATAGTGTCCGTCGTTAGAAATTAGAAGACACTTAAGGGCTAGCGAGGAAAATTTTGTTGCTAGCTTAGCCCTTAAGGCTTTTTAAGCCTGATCCTTCCTCCCTCCTTCCCTCGTCTTCTTTTTCTTTTTTCCCGTCTCCCTCCCTTTACACCGTCGGCCACCTCAAGCCTCCCCTATCTTTTTTTATTCATTTTCTTCCTCGTTCGACCTTCCTCCACTGCCAAGCTTGCTCCTCCTCAATCTCCATTGTGAAGCTTGCCCTCCTCTCTCTCTCTCTCTCTCTAGAAGTTTATAGTTACTCTCTCTTTCTAAAAGGTATGTTTTTTTGTGAATTTTTGGTATATTATTTTGTTATTTTTGAAATAAAAAAATTAATGGGTGGAATTTAGTTACTTTTGTATATTTTTTATTTCAAGAAAGAAAATATTGATTAAGGAGATTTATGTTAAAATAATGAGTATTTAATTATGTATAAATTTTATTTAAATTTAAAATTATAAATAATGTGAAATTTTGAAATATTAGATATTGATTTAGAAATTTTAATTATTTTTGTGTAATATTATTTAGCTAATATTAGTTAAATGTTTGAGAAAAT
>CATIWR010175794.1:0-16795 GCA_949677035.1 Omphalea diandra
AGGATTGTCAAGATAACCTTCTGAAGTGTCAGATTTTGTTTTGGGGAGAAAATGAGTGGAGGTGACACTGATTGAAGTTTTATTTGTTTTTTTTAGTCTTGTTTATCTTGACTCTTCAATTTACCCTGAAGTATCGAGGTCAGGAAGGATGTTTTGATGTAGGTACAACACTTTGACATTTAAACTAGTGCACAAGTCTGTCAAATTTGGAAAACAAGCAAGTTCAGCACCTCAACACAAGCCTATATGTTGTAGTTGCATCTGAGTCAAACCTCATTTTTAATTTTTCAAAAAATAAACTATGCACCTACTGTCTGGTTAGCCTTTTTATTTAGCCTAGGTCTATGCCAGTTTCCATGGTGTTGGGTTTTTACTTTGCAATACACATGTTGTCTAAGGCATTTGGAATCCACAATTGACTCCTCAGTTTTTCATTGAGATAACTAGATGCTGTTACAAGTTAGTATGTGCATGGAAGATGTATTTAATTTTGCCAGCTGGGAAATGAAGAAAAAACCCCCCGAAACTATAGAGAAATAGCAAGCGAAGCAAACACTTTAGAATGTTGAAAAGGAGAGAAAAAAAAATTACTATTATAGTTGAGGTGGAATCATTGCTTGTTGATATCTATTCAGTTTGAAGGAGTAAGGAAATTTCCACACAAGTTTCTGGTTCTTCTTTGATTTATTTGGTTTCCTGTTGTGTAATTTGTGGACTTATTCATGTATAGAAGCGTATAATGGCATTGGTAATCCTACTTGATAGGGAATATGTCTCTCTTGTTATTGTTCTCTGGCTAAGAGTATCTCCAATTCACTTTTTATTTAACTTAAACTCTTTAATATAAAGAGTGGTTGAAGAGAATAAAATTCTAACTCACTCTCTATTTTTAAATTTTAGATTAGATAGTAAGTTTTACTATTTACATGTAAAGAGATAAATTTTACTCTCTATATGAAATATGATTAATACAATCCAATTTTTCATACATATTATTAATAATGACTTTTGTATTCTATTGATTTTATTTCTTAAAATTTTTTTTTCTCTTTGTTCTCATAATATTCAAAGATATTTTTATGTGATAAAACAAATTAATATTAAATGATTTTTAATAGCGAAATATGAAGACTTCATCACTAAATTTGTTGGCTTCTAGGCGGCATTTTGAAATACAAATTCTGAAGCGCTTGCCTTATTTGGGATGTGTGCTCCTTTGAACGCTATTAATCTAATACAAAGCATTGTCACGAGTGTTGTGGCTAACGGGCTTGTGTAGACATGACCATTCTTTGTGGTGTCTTGTGTCCGCAGATTCGGTGCGCTTTGACCGCCAAGTGTGGTTAACTATCTTGTTAGCTGTCGAGTTTCCTAATGAAACCAAGACTTGCATCACTCAATTTGTTGGCTTCTAGGCAGCATTTTGAAGTAAAAATTCTGAAGCGCCTAAAGAGATTCGTATTTTTAAGAGTGGGCTACTATTTTGTTGGTTGCTTATAGATGATATGACTCCTCGAATTGGGAGATTTCAAATTTGGGACCCAATTGATCATGGATTACAATGATGGCACGTGCCATAAATATGCTATTATTTTTTATAGGGCATTTGTTTAAAGGTATTCGCTTGATTTTGTCGTTACATTCATTGCACATTTGTTGTGACTTTGAAATTTCCAGTAGGTAAAAATGTTCACGGTTTCCCCATCTAGATGTTAGTTTGTATATGTTGTCAATGTGGGTTCTTTTTATGTGCTTTTTGTGCATTGAGCTGAGTCAACCTCCAAGTTTTTGTTCTACTCAGCCCACTGGGGTGGGTGAATCAAGTGAGAGCATGCTAGAATGTCGTTTTGCTTACGGATAAAATATAATTTAAAAGGAAAGATAATGACATATTATATGGGTTGCTTACAGTTCATACTATCCGAAATTACGCAGGTGATGTCTCCTGTGGGTACCAGGTGTGGCATTTGATTACTACGTTTTGGCTTGAGATATGCAAAATCATTTTTTACTTTAATGCGTCATCAAATGCCTTATATATAATCCTATTTTATTTATTAAAATTTTTCTAAATTATTTTTTAAAATCATGGCCTACTTTGATTACTTTTAACAAATGCCATAAAACAAATGAATTACCACTATATTTTAGAAAAGTATTATTTCTTAACAAAAATTTCATTAATTCAATAAATTTTATTACAATAATTACTTATATAAAGCACAAGAAATCATCAGAACAAAATTATAGATATTGTTTTAAAATATAAACTGACAAATGAGAATCATTAATTGTATTCAGTAACTTCCTATTAAGAGAGATTAGTAGATTTATGTCAACAAATTAATGAAGAACATATATGTAAGTATTTTTCATAAATAATATATTTTAATTATATTTTGTTGTATTTGAATTATACATGTGAAATATTGATAATGATTATAAATTTAAAATATTGAATACTTGAAATTTCATAAATTTTAATAATGTTATGTTGCTTATAATTTCCAAAAAATCAACTTTATATATCTCACACGCAAAGATCCAACCAGTTTAAAAAAGTGAAAAATTCTAATCAAGTTTGTAATAAAGCCTCTAATTGTTTGTATATAAATTTTAATAAAGATTAAATATTCAGGAATAATGTCTTAAAAATCAGATTGAATTGGTTAGTTGAATTAATAAAATAAAAAATTAGAATATTAATTGATTCAATAGTTTATGAATCAATTTTCAATTTTATTTTTATATTATAATATATTTTATATTTTTCTAATATATTTTTCTGATTTTTAAATTTATTTAATAATATTGTTTAAAATTTTTTAATTTTAAATAAATTAAATTTAATGAATCAAAACAATTAAATTGATGAATTCAAAAATTAGTTAGTTCCCACTCTTTGTCAGAAAATGAAAATTTCATCAACAGAGACTAAGCCTGTATAAAGGGAAATGGAGATCAACAGTACATTTGCTTAGTCCTAGTCTAAAACTCAATTACATTTTACAAATACATAAAATCCAAGAGGGTAGAAAAGTAGTTTCCCTATCTCTCCCAATTTATCTAATGCATCGCAAGCAAACACGGGTGGTCGTGCCGCGTTATTGGTGCATGGTGAGAGGAAGAAAATTTGGCTCCATCGCAAGTAAAAGATCTGGTGAAGCCAGTCTGAGTTAAAGGGTGTTGTGTCCCTCAAATAATCAGATACTTGATCTCCATAAACTGAAGTAACCCTTGTTGAAGATAAAATTTCACCGCATAGGCCACCACAGTCGTCTCTGATTTATGACATATTTCTCCCTATGAGCTCTACGTCTCTATAACAGCTTTTCTAGAAAACCTAGGAAACCATAAGTCAGACACATACTGACAAAACCAGAGAAAAGATCTCAACTCTGCAAACAAAAACTCAATGGAGGGATTTCTGATGAAGATCAAAATAAAACATAAGCAAACCACAGTAAAACACAAGGAAAAAATATATATATAAGAAGAGAAAAAAACGAAAAAGACCATCACATGTCCCGTAGAGCGCGATGAAAATTCATGTTCTAGCTGGGAATAGAATAATTACTAAAAAAATAAAATTCAAGAAACAACTTGTTTGCTTTTTAAGTTCAACGGTCTGACCAGGTTTAACAAATAGTAGGCCATTATTTTCAAACTAAACAAAATCATAGTGTGGACTTATCCTTCGCGTATGCGTCAGACGCCATAAGATTTAGGTCGCAAACAATTAATGTACACTTCACTATGCATTAATTAATGCTCATTTTCTCGTAATCATACAATTAATTTATCAGTTACTCAATGTTCCTAATTCCCAGAAAAGAGAGCACATAGTTTCCTACCTCCATCCACCAAATCCGCAGCTACTTATAGTAATACAGAAAATGACCTTAACTAGACTGTTTTGTATAGCGAACATTGCGAGCTTGTGAGATTATAGGATTTAAAACTCTGCCATGATCATATCATACAATGACATTAATAATGGACCTTATTTTTTGCCTTTTTACAATTAGCAGCATATATTTTCAGACCTGATATGGTTCGGCCAGAGTGAAAAATTCGGAAACCAAACACTTGATTGATTCAAATTGATTTCAGATTCAAAATTTTTTTAAAAAAATGGTTAAACTTTGGTTGGTCAGTTTAGTTAAAACTCGTTGACTTAGCCCATTCAGTTAGAATTTGGTAATGCTATCAATCTGAATCGGATTGATCTAAGATTTTTTATTTAATTAAAGTAAATTTAAATTATCATCAGTAACAAATATAATTATTAATTTTTTAAAATAACTTTTTAGTTTACTATTTCAGTAACAAATATATTTTGTTAAATTATCATTATTAATAAATATAATAATTTACCTTATTTTTTAAATAAATTTAAATTATCATCAATAACAAATATAATTATTTATTTTATTTTTTTAAAATTGATCAATCCAATTAAAACTCGTTGACTCAACCAATACAGTTAAAACTCAATAAGTCGGTTGAATCAAATCAAATTGATCCTTTTTTTTGTTTAATTTTTTAATAACTTTTTAGTTTAATGTTTCAAAATTTTAAAATTATATTTTATTACATAAATATAAATTATCATCAGTAAAAAATATAATTATTTATTTTTGAAATAAAATTATATAATTTTATAATAATTTTAGCTTTTTGAATTTATATAAATAATAAATTGTTATAAAAATTGATGATTATACAATTTATGAGTTTTTAAAAATAATAAATTATCATATAAAACTAAAAATAATTTATTATATTGATATTAAATTGAAGTTATTTCAATTATTTTATAATATATAATCTTTTAATGTAATAAAATAATATTTATTATTTTTAAATAATTAAAATATTTATTTCATATTCCATAATTATTAGATATAAACAAAAAATTTATTTATAAAATATTTTATTTATTTTTATCAAATTCAAATATATTTTTAATATAATATATAATATTAAATTAAATTTTGACTGGATTTCAATTAAATCTTGATTCAATCTGTAACTCGTGATCTTTACCTGGACCAGCTCAAAAATCACGCCGAAAATTCAGTTTTATAGTCTGAGGAGAAGGCAGCTGCTAATCGACAAATCAAGAATATGATTTATAAGAGGAGCAATACTTATTTTTACTGCTAACTGTAATTCTTGGAATTCCTTTCGGAAATTGGCATTCAAATGAAACACAAGGCTGATCTTCAAAAACTAATTTATTTTTAAATTTCCAGAATTTGTAGCAAGCTGCCAAGTAATACAATAACCAAAATAACCGATCACTAAATCCAGCGGTATTCAGAAGGGCGAACGTAATGATCTTAGCATGTAGAGCTCCAAACATATTTCGGAACAAAAAATGATTCAAGAATATGCTTGAACTAAGCTATTCAAAAATAATTGACTCAGCATTAGCTTTTAAATTATTTTTCTTGTTTAGCTAAGACATTGTATTATTAATAAACAAAAATTTTAAAATATTAATAACTTATTTGAATTTATAAAGATCATAAATATTTTATTACTGATTAATCAATACACTGTATAATTATCATCAGGAGCCTTTTTGCTATCAATGATACTCTCCCTCAATTTTCACCGACACGATGTACAGTTAATACACCCTGCCAAATTTGATCTGCCACTTTGTTTTGCAACTTCCATTACTATATCGTATTACTTGATACCATAATTACTCAACTTCTATTAAAAGCTGGTTCGGGTGTATCTGAATTATCAACTGTTAAATCTGGATGCGAAACCACTTTGGTTAAGAGAACATTAATTGAATCTGGGTTAGCAAATCAAGCATTTTCATACTTAGCAGTTGAATACGTATGGTATGACCCAAGACTTTCATACTAGACTCGATGAATTTCTTAAAAGAGCATATCTGAAACATATTTGACATTTGTTACAAAAAGCATAACAAGTAAGCACAAGGCCACAATGATGCATTATTCAAACAGAGGACGCAATCTCAAAGTGAAACAAGTGTTTTAAGTGTGATCCTAAATCAGTGAGGGCTTAAAATTAGAGATTTTTTTTAAACCTATATATATATATATACTTTTTTGGAAAAACAAAGACTAATTCAGACTAAGCCTAATAGAAGAATCAAAGCGAGGGCCCTGCACTTTAAACTAATCACATGCATCACCAGTGGGATGTGTCAAAACAAAAGCACCACCACCTCGACCTTCACTGGCCCATGTGGGAGACAAGACCATCATACACACCCAAACACACAGTTCAAATTGTAAGCTAGCTTGCTAAATGTTATTTGGGGCCCATCACCGACACTCAATATTCCAATTTTCTTACTACTTTTTTAAGGATTTCCCTCCCTCTCTTTCACAATTTTCCTTTTTTTTTTTAAAAAAAAAATCTATTTTCTTTGCGGCTAAAACACATCACACACACATCCCCTGTATCGCACTTAAATATTGTACTGAGTTCCATCCCTCATCATTCACTTGCTTCTTCCAAGAACGAACCTCAATCTCGCACTTTCCTTCTTTTTAAAGTCCTTCTCTGTCCATTTCTTTTCGCTTCTCACATTCAGCTGCCAGGAAAAAAGGTGCCTTTCTCATTAGTGACAGCATTTTCTCCAAAACCCGAAAAAATGCCGCTAAGATTAGCGCCAACAGTTGTTGTTTGCACCTTGGTGGCCTCTCTTTTTGCCATTGTTGCAGCTGACGATCCATACAGGTTCTTCAACTGGAATGTTACTTATGGAGACATTTACCCACTAGGTGTTCGTCAACGGGTTTGTCCAAATCTCATGTTCTTCTGATCTAAAATTTGTTTCACTTTAAATCTTTTTCTTTATTATTGATGATGGTTAATTAACTATTGCTTGCAGGGTATACTTATCAATGGACAATTTCCAGGCCCTGATATTCACTCTGTTACAAATGACAATCTTATTATCAATGTGTATAACAGCTTAGATGAGCCTTTTCTTCTTTCCTGGTGAGTGGTAACACCAACTTCTCTTTTTTCCTCGTGAACTTTTCCTGTCTAAAACGAGTATTAGCAATGATTTGCCCTTCTTACTCATCCCTCGTATTTCGCTCTTGCTAAATTGGGGGTATACAAGTAATTCTACACTGTGCATTTGATTTAGAATTTTACTAGTATTATTTAAGAGAATGCTATAGTTTCGTTTGTTCACATTACTTTCTTCTTTCTTTTTTTCACTTATTTTCATAAAATTTAAAAATAGATGAAAAAAATAGTAATTCATGTAAGTCCGTGAAGGCTTATGAGCAGTAGTGATCTAGATCTGGCCGGATCCTATTAATATCATGTTCAAGTGTCTTTCTCCGCGATCAGCGGTGCGATCTGGGCGGCTATTAACTGGCGTATATTTCCTTATCCCAGTCAAAAAGAAGCATTCTCACTGTGGTAGCGGTTTAGTGTAGAATGTGGAACAGTGAGATGTGGACTCTGATGTTCACTCATTATTATTATCACATCACATATAAGTCATTATCAATAGATTAGGGGGAGTGATGGAAGTGACTTTTTTATGATTAAAGTGACCAACTAATTACAAAATTACATTGCTGCAAAATCACTCTCCTGTCTGTTTCAGTATAGCTGTCGTCCATTTAGGAATATTTCTGTAGGATAGGCTGGAGCTTAGTCAGTGGGATGGAGACCTTGTTCATGAACTCTAATTGGATTTGAACCTTGACAGCACATGTAGCGATATGAAAAACGTATATATGATCCTTGTATTTCTGTCATTTGGTCAAAAGCATTAAATGGGCATTTGTTATTTGGTGTACTGTGAATTATAGGAATGGAATTCAACAGAGGAGAAATTCATACGAGGATGGTGTATATGGAACTACATGCCCAATTCCTCCAGGACGGAACTTCACATACATTCTACAAGTGAAGGACCAAATAGGGAGCTTTTATTACTTCCCATCCCTTGGATTCCACAAGGCTGCTGGTGGGTTTGGAGGAATCAGAATCCTCAGCCGCCCACGAATTCCCGTTCCTTTCCCTGATCCAGATGGCGATTACACCGTTCTTATTGGTGATTGGTACAAGTCTAATCACACGGTAATCTTCCTTTCCTTGATTTCTTGCTCAAAGCATGCCCTTAAATCGCCCGCTGCTATTCGAAATTTTTTTTTCTGTGTGGTCCCAAATGCTGTTGCTGCTTTTAATTAGCTTTGAGACATGGTTGTTGGTTTGGTTATTGGAATATCAATGATTTTGTGTTTGTGTCAGTAACTTATAAATACGGGAGTTAAGCTTTTTTTATTTGACAATTCTTTGTCGAAAAAAAATATCTGACAGTTGGACGCAACTAGACGCGCTTTTGTCAACTGCCCTTTTTTGTTTTTGGTTTCACCTGATAGTTCTATCGTTTTTACAGTCTGATCAAAATCAGATCGCCCATCCAAATATCCCTCACTTGTTCATAAATACGTGTCAAATAAGGTTCTCATAAGATAATCATAATTTTATTTTAAATGAATAATTTTACTCTTATTAAAATATTATTTACTCTAACAAATTTTGTCTTTTTAATCTTCAACTTATACATAATTTAAAACTTTTCTGATAATTACTTCAATTAAAATTCTAATCAACGATAGGAATTTTTATTAAAACTCTTGGTACTAATAATATTTTTATTGTTATCAAATTAACGAGTCACATGTCACAAGTTCTCAAGTTTTCTTTAGTTGGAAATATTTATACTCAGTTTAGATAACTTTTGGTACTTCCTCCATATTAATTGCACATAATAATAATATAATTTTAAAAAATGACTTTTATTACTTTGAAAATAAATAAAATTAATACTAAGGGTAAATTTGAATTTTTACTTTTTTTGCATTGGTTTCACAATTTGACATTTATTTATGAACAAAAGTAAAATTTTTATTTCACACGTATTTGTGAAGAGAACGAGTAAAGGTTTTGCAAAGATTTGGATCTTGGAACTCACAAGATCCAAATCTTGTTAATAGAGGGTTTCCAACTCCATTGCCCTGTATTTCTTCTTTTGTTAGTTATTAAACTCGCAGCCATTACTTGCATCAAGATTACGGTTTTTTTTTTTGGCTCAAAAACAAATCGGGATTACGTTGAAAATGCAATTTTGAACGTCTCAAAATGGTTCAGAGCTTCCTGGAAGAAAATTATTGGGAGTATCACCTTTCGCCTTTTCGAATATCTAGTCTTCCGTATCGCTGACGTGGCTTGTTTTGGACCATGCCCATGTTCTTTTTGTCCGTCGGCTCTGGCCCAATCTGTATTGTATCCATTTTCGTCCATATCCCACGCGGGTAATTTGATGTTCAGAGATTCCATGCACGATGAGGTTGCTCTTGCATATGCTTTTCCACTTGCTGCTTTTCACTCTGGGCCAGCACTGTTTGTTGAAAATCCTTAAATATATTAGGATCTAATAAAATCATGAAAAATTTTAGATATGTAAGCCCATATATCGTTGAATTTTGCATTAAACTTTTGTTGGTTGACTTGTGGGAGCAGAGTCTGAAAAATGAACTGGTATTAATAATTCTGGACTGTCCAGGATTTGAAGGCTCATTTGGATAATGGTAATAAGCTACCATTCCCTGATGGAATTCTCATTAATGGCCGCGGGCCTAATGGTTATGCGCTCTCCGTTGAACAAGGTAGATGCACAACCTCATCCAACAAAATTTCATGTGCTAAACGATTAACTATTATTTTTAATTACACGGTTCAAATTAGAAATTAATTTTTTTTCTTTGTTGCAGGAAAAACCTACAGGCTTAGAATATCAAATGTTGGGCTACAGCATTCATTGAACTTTCGAATTCAGAATCATAAGATGAAGTTGGTAGAAGTAGAGGGCACACATACTCTTCAGACTACTTACTCTTCACTTGATGTTCATGTTGGTCAATCTTACTCTGTTCTAGTAACAGCTGACCAGCCTGGACAGGACTATTACATTGTGGTCTCCTCTCGGTTCAGTACTCCGATCCTCACCACTACTGGTGTTCTTCATTACAGCAACTCTGCCGGTCCAGTGTCTGGTCCACCTCCAGGTGGACCCACCATTCAGATTGATTGGTCTCTCAATCAAGCCCGCTCCATTAGGTACATTATCGTAATTCATCTTATGTGCTCTCATCCTTTATGGACCAAGCCTCGTTCCTCCATTAAAAATATAACCTTGTCCACCCATTTGACACTTGGGGTCCATTTCTACAAAATTTAGGTGCGCCTACTATGAACATTTTTTCATAACCGCAATGGATCATACATCTTCATTTGTTTCTACAAGGCATAATTCATAGCTTGACCATTACCGTACCTACTCTGCCATATTCTACTTAATTTGGCATATACTAGACGTGACAATTTTACATATTTGCTGATTATATGTGCCGATTTCAGGACAAATCTTACTGCAAGCGGACCAAGACCAAATCCACAAGGCTCATACCACTACGGTATGATTAACACAACCAGAACTATCAGGTTTGCAAGTTCTGCTGGCCAAGTCAAGGGCAAGCAGAGATAAGCAGTGAACAGTGTCTCCTTTGTTCCAGCAGATACTCCATTAAAGCTTGCAGATTACTTCAAAATTCAAGGAGTTTTCAAGGAGAACAGCATATCAGACAAACCTTATGGTGGAGGAATTTACCTCGACACTGCGGTTTTGACTCTTGATTATAGAGCGTTTGTGGAAATTATATTTGAGAATTATGAAGATATTGTCCAGAGCTGGCATCTTGACGGTTACAGTTTCTTTGTTGTTGGGTAAGCTAAGCATAATAATTATTTTACAAATTTTTATTTTTTTAGATTATTCTTAATCATTTTGGTATAACAAACAATAACTTCGAAATGCAGTATGGATGGAGGACAATGGACAACGGCTAGCAGAGACCAATACAATCTCCGTGATGGAGTTGCTCGATGCACCATTCAGGTGAGACCAAAATCTCCTTTCCTGACCATAAAAATGTGATTCACACATGCTTGATGTTTGTCTCATACGCACATATATATTGTTGGTGACTGCAGGTGTATCCCAAATCATGGACCGCTATTTATGTTCCACTTGACAATGTAGGTATGTGGAACTTAAGGTCAGAGTTTTGGGCACGCCAATACCTTGGCCAGCAACTCTATCTGCGGGTTTACACGACATCAACTTCACTTCGAGATGAATACCCTATTCCAAAGAATGCACTTCTTTGTGGAAGGGCAAGCGGTCGACGGACAAGACCTTTTTAAGCTAGCAAATTACCATAATTTTGAGGCGGGGAAACCTGTCTTGTTCCAGAGATTGAAGAGTAGTTTTGCATATTTATCGTCTTCTTGTTGGCTGCTTTACCGTACGTAGGCTACATAAAAGTGGGAGCATATGATATGTACGAGACTTAGTATTATATATTAATGACTTCAGCTCGAGGTCACATTCTTTTCCGCTAATGATTGTTTTCCCTTCTAAATATTGGTCAAAGTTTCATACAACTATTTATTATTATATAAGGCATTAAAGCCATTTAGTTCTCAAGCTGGCTAAGGTAATTAGGGTTTGTATTAAGATGCGGTATTGCTCAATGCTCATTTAGATTGTTTTTTGCTTTTCTTCCAAATCTTTATGATTTTTTCTAGTATTTTTTGTGGCGATTTGTTATGAGAAAAAATTAGACATTGATTTTCCTGTATCTTCTTAGCATTGATGAAATTAATATTTAGAGACTAATAATTGGATATTAGAAATAAGCGTGATAACTGCTACCTAGATAATTGATCGGCTTTTGCTTACTCTATTATATAAGGAGGAGATTGGATATGAAAAGATAGCACTGTTGTTTAGACCCAAATGAATTTGGCCGCCATTTTATGTGACTTGCAAATGGTAAAGTTTTATGCTTGAGCTTGCAGAGAACTGTTATTATAGAAGACATTGATTTTACTGTCAAAATCACAGGTTTTAGCAGGAAAAGAGTAGTTCCTTTTGCGTCGTGGATGCATTTCGAGAATTGGGGAATTAATCGAATCAATCATTGATTTGATTTTTAATTTAATTGATTTGTCTGACTCAATTTGATTTTCAAAATATTGATCACTAAAACTAATCAAATAATTTTTAGAATTTTATGTTAAATATCAAGTCACTCTCTTCAAAGTTAGGTTTGAAAGTTGCTACAATTTGAGAAAAACTCTGATGTATGAAAACTCTTGAATTGAGACATTTTCATGTTTGGGAAAAGTTTCTCTAAAAAATTCATCAAAATATGCCTAAAATATTTTTGGCTATTTTTATAATTTAAAAAAAATAAAAAACGTGTTTCTACTTTCAAAACACGTTTCTTTTAGCTTTTAACTAGAGATATGTTGTGTCTATTGTGGGTTTGAAATCCATATTTGATGAGGTTTAATAATGCTTATAGAAGAAAAGGTAGTTTTGGTATGATTTGATAATTATTTGCTATGTAAAAAAAGTATTTATAAATATTCTTATATTTTTTTTATATTTACACATTTTTTTCATATTTTGTTTCTTATATTTTTGGAAAAATATTGTTTCTCCTATTTTATTTGGTCTTGTATTTTCTGTTTTTGCGTTTTTCATTTGCGTGCTATAAGAAAAGTGTTAGGCATTGCAAACTGTTTTATTAAAAATTCGGCTTCCACTCAATCGTCATTATTTTTATAAATTATCTTATTAATTATTAAAATTCTTTCATTATTCCCAATTTTATACACGTCAAAATTAATATATATGATTCAATCAATCATAAAAGATAATGGATATTTTGATTGATTTTGGTACAAAGATGGAAAAACAAAAAAGAAAGACGAAAGATTCTTTTCCCTCTATTTTTAGGGGTTTTTTTTAATTTTTATTTGAACGTGCAACTAATTATATTAGGGCTCGTTCAATTAAAAAAATCAAAAGATTAGAGTGTTAATTGGCCAAAATAATTAATTTAGATTTAAGTGGTTGCTTTAAGAGTTAAGGAAGCAGCACTTTATCCTCTAATTATTAGACTATGATCTATATGTTTTTTTTTTCAAAATACCTTTCTCAGTATTTTACATGGAAGAAAATTAAGTTTAAACATCTCATACATTCGATTAATATTTCATATTGTATAATTATAATGTTTTGAACAAGTGGATTGGTAATTGGGTGTTGTTTTTTTTTTTTTTTTTGTTTTTTGGGTGGCGCTAATATTGGTAGGGAGCCCAAATAATACAGGAAGTCCAAAAAATTATAAGTTTTTTTTTAATAATAAATTTGAGCTAATGTTCATAATGAGCCAAATACTATAAAGCCCAATAAAAAATTAAGTTACAAACCAACTCAATCCAATAACTAACCCAACCCATCTTGCTTAGATGAATTTGGGCTGGAATTGGATTTTTATAAAATCTTGATATGTATTCTGTAGTTGGGTTGGGTTGGATAATCTAGCCCAACTCAGCTCATTTTAGGGTTTTCTTTTTATAACTAGAGAAGGTTCCAGTTTGGTGAGCTTCTTAGGGTTTTCTGATTTCAGATTATAATTTTCGGCATCGATACTGAAGTTGTCCTTATTTATACTCTTTAATGGCGGTATGTTGGTAACTGATTACTCTTTTCTTTTCTTTTGTTTTCTTATTATGATAGGTTTTTTTAAAAAAAAAAAAAAAAATTCTGTGTATAGGTTGAGAAAATTCTTAAAGATGAAGCCAGTGAAGAAAAAGGAGAGCGCGCGAGAATGGTAAGTTCTTTTTGCTGATTTGCATGTTTTTGTAAATGTTGATGTACGCTTTAAGTGCCCCATCAAAGAATGGTGCATGGTACTCACGAAAGTAACTTGCCTCGACTTTGTAAATGATGCTTCTGTCGCATCCTGGTAATTGTGGAGTGTGGATATTCTTTAGTTATGAATTCTGCATCAAGATAGTTTCTGACTCTATTTTTTAATAAAATTATTTTATATTATTTTACTTCAGATCATAACACGAATAATTATTTTTTAGGCATCATTTGTTGGTGCAATGGCAATTGCGGACTTGGTGAAGACAACTTTAGGACCGAAGGGAATGGTAAGCATTATTCATTTGTTAGCATTGCTAATAATCTGTCTTTTAGTTTATTATACTGCATACTCATTGTCGTATTATATGTGTAGGATAAAATTTTGCAATCAACAGGCAGAGGACGTGAGGTTACTGTCACAAATGATGGGGCCACTATCTTGAAGTCCCTTCCCATTGATAATCCAGCAGCTAAAGTCCTAGTTGGTATTGTTGCATTGCCTCTCTGTCTTGCATGCATTACAGTTCATTTAGTTATTTTTTTCAGCATGTTGAAGTTGTAAAAGGTTTTATTGGAAGATTTTGTCCATAGGGTTTGAAACTCATTGCTTGTAGAAGAAAGTGGGGGATTTTGTTGGCTGACACCTCTGTTTTAACCAATTACGGCTTTCTATGAATATTTGCATATTGCCTGAGTCATAGCCAGTGCTTTCCCTCCAAACTTCAAAATGTAAATAAAAAGCTCAAGTTCCCTTTCTCACAAAACAGAATGTATCTGCATAATGAAAGTGAATATAGTGCAGCTAGTCATTCCAGCAAATGTTTTGATGTTATCAAAGCTGGGTGCATAGCTCCCATGTATTGTTTGATGGTAATCTTAGCTTGACAGGCATCCTTAATTTGGTGTTCAGATATTTCAAAAGTTCAAGATGATGAAGTTGGTGATGGGACTACTTCTGTTGTTGTTTTGGCTGGGGAGCTTTTAAAAGAGGCAGAAAAGCTGGTGGCGGCAAAGATTCACCCCATGACAATAATTGCAGGTTTGTTCAACTTTTGGTTTTATATTGCTTCACATTCTTTTTTATCCCACCCTTTTGTTATCAAGGGTTTTCTTTCAACTTCGATTTTATTTTGTCACTTAGAAATTCTAAAAACCAGAGTTTAGAGTATTGGGTTTTACATCATCTTGCCCATGTATAAAATTTGTTTCAGGCAATATATGGTGGTCATGTCGTATTTTATTATCTAGACAATGACTTATCTTCCTCCCTGTAAAGTTCTCCTCCTACCTTACCTTTCCTCAGTATATTCTATCTTTGCCCCTAGTTCTTTTTTTAGTGCGGGCTGTTTTTGTCAACAAAAGTCTCATTCAAGGTTTTGGATGGTTATATGTTGTAATGGTGAATGTGAAGCCTGAACTCTCTCTCTCACTCTCGCTCTCTCTTTTGGAAACTTCATTCCTTAACACTGTCATGGTTTGTCATGTTTGGAGATTCTTCTATGACCTAAAGACCAAATCATTGACAAGTCCTAACAATTTAACATATTCTTTTTGCTAATATGAGATGTTTTAATAGGGTAAGTTTTGATGGTGCAGGTTATCGAATGGCAGCAGAATGTGCTCGCAATGCTTTGTTACAAAAAGTCATGGATAACAAAGAGAATGAAGGTATTCATTGTTTCTGTGATGCTTAGCAAAAAGTTTTTCTACCAACCTATCTCTTGGAAATATTGTTTAGTTAGTTATTTTGTTTGAGTTGATAGCTCTGAAAATCTATTGATAAACCAGTGTAGAAGTTGAGTTTGTACTAATTTAATATATTGTGAGGTGCTGATTTGATACTAATTTGATTTATTATAAAATGCACCTACATACTTGCTGCTTGCAAAATTAGCTTGTTAATGACTTCGGCATCGTCCCCTCATTGATGCCTGTCTAATGCATGTCATTATTGAATAATGCAGATAAATTTAAGTTGGACTTAATGAAGATTGCAATGACTACTTTGAGTTCCAAAATTCTATCACAGGATAAGGAACATTTTGCAAAACTTGCTGTGGATGCTGTTTTGAGGTTAAAGGTGAACAATGATTTCATTTATATTTGTTTACTTTCTATTATTATTGTTTTCGTTGTTACATTGTCACAATAATAGCTTCCATGATATGTCATATGCAATCATTAGAGGTAATGTCAAAAATTAATGATACGCACCTGGTTGAAGTTTTCTGTGTCAGTATGCTTGGTATGCCAGTGATTATATTTTTCAATGCTTAAATCTTAATTTTTCCTCTCCAGATGTAATATATTTTTCATGATTTTGCTCCAAATTGCATTGGCAATTTTTTGATAACCTTTGGTGTTTATGCTTCCTGGTGCCCCTCCTCTTTTCTTGATTTTGCCTTGTTTTGCTAATTCAACCGGCAGGGTAGCACAAATTTAGAAGCCATCCAAATTATCAAGAAACCTGGTGGATCACTAAAGGATTCTTTCTTGGATGAAGGGTAAGTCTTTGAAATTTTCAGAGTATTTCACATGCATTTCCTCGCTCGAGTACTAATACATCACTTGTTTTGCAAGTTATTCACTAACTTTTACAGTGCCTTGGAGATCCATTTGTTTCAATAATCTGTATTGTGAAAAAAAAAAAAAAAAAGGAAACATGAGTCTAAACATCCTTACCAATTAGGCCTAGGGCATATGGTTCTATGTATTTCTGCTAATCTGTTGACACCTGATACATTTTTCAATATTCTTAATTGAGTTTCTTTTTCCTTTAGTTTTATTCTTGACAAGAAAATAGGTGTTGGACAACCAAAGCGTATAGAGAATGCAAAGATTTTGGTGGCAAATACTGCAATGGATACAGACAAAGTGAAGATCTATGGGGCACGTGTTCGTGTTGATTCAATGTCTAGGGTTGCTGATATTGAAGCTGCTGAGAAGCAAAAAATGAGAGAAAAGGTGGATAAGATAATT
>CATIWR010175854.1:0-42389 GCA_949677035.1 Omphalea diandra
ATAGATAGCACGATTAAACCACATGTTCGTATCACGAAACATTTCAATTCTGAATTCCCAATCGAAAAGACACTACATTGATCACCATTAAGAAAACACTGCAACAGAAGGTTCTCGCTTTTCCTTTCCAAATGAGTGAAAAAAAAAAATTTTAATTTTTTTTTAAAAAAAATCACAACTGAACAGTAAACCACAAATACAAACAGATAGCTACATATAAACAAAATTAAGTGAATAAGGAAATGAATACTACATTAATTTTTTTAAAAAAAATTGAGTACCTGGCGAGCTAACCTTCGATAAGCAGCCTTAATTTCTTTAGCAGAAGCTGATTTAGGAATACCAAGGGTGGCATAGTAATCACCGGAAGCATTAACCTTTGATCCAAACCGATCCCTAAACGCCTTGTTCCTCAACCTTATATAAACAGGGGATAAAGTGGTTAAAGAAACAGAGGCGAATTTCTTATGAGACCAGAGGCGGGCCCCACCCGAAAAGAACAATGAGGATGAGGATGAGGATGAAGAAGCATGAGTAGAGGTTGAAGAAGCCGAAGTGAAACCCAACGATGGGAGGAGAGAGAGAGTGATGGTAGCTGCGGCCATTGGAAAAGAAAGAGGGATAAAGTTTTGGTCTTTTTCAATAAAAGGGTTGGGTTTTATTGTTCATTGTCTCTGCTTTCTGTGTTCCGGCGACAAACAAAGAGAGAGTTGACGAAGAAGTGTGCGCTTTTCTGGGGCGGTGTACAATGGAAGGGAGAGAGAGAGAAGCAAAATTGCGTTGTGTGGTCAGTGTAACCTCTCAAAACTTTGCTCCAGACACTCGGAGTACAATTAATGTACTCTTTTTTTGAGAACACAATTTATGCACCTTAACAGCGTCCACAATGTTTACACTTTTTTAGAACGTAATCTATATGTTATATTTTTTCTGTTATATGATAACTATCATTTAAGATTTTCTTATATATATATATATAAAGAATCGTATTTAATTAATATCATTATATAAAAATTTATATTATTCTTAATAATTATTCATATAAATTATTATATGCTCCAAAAAAATAATTATTATGAAAAAATAAACTATAAAATTAAAAAAATTAATTAATATTCATATATAATTGTAAAATAACATGTATTATCATATAAGACTCTCTTTAAAAAAATATCTAATTTGAAATAAAATAAGCATTATTTTTCATTATAAATTATATTCTGAAAAAATATAATAATATAAACCTACAATTAAATTACATATTTATTTAATATTTTATAATATATAAGTAATATATAAATAAATTTATTTTTAAAAAATTATATCATTAGTTTTAAAAAATAAATTATTAATTTTGAAAAAATTTTTACTCTTTCAACATTTTTTAAATATTATGAAAAATAAAAAATTATTAATTATCTAAAAAATAATATATATTTTTCTAGCCTTTATGCTGCTATTTTTTAAAAATAATTAAATATTAAATAAATGCTCAATACTTAAAAATATTTTATAATTAATATAACTCCATCACATAATAAGTAATAATTAAATAAGTTATTTTATCAATTATTACTATTATAATTATTATTATAGCTCTTTAAAAGCCTTTTATTTAATTAAATAATTTATTATATTAAAAAACATCTAAAAGCTACCAAATTAGCAGCTTTTGATGAGCATTATGCGTGTAACATTTGTTACACACAAAATGCGTGGTGAAATGCATTACACCCCCAATATGTGTGGATGTAATACCATTCATTAAACCTTAATATAGAGGCTCTTAATGAGTTTTTCTCCAAAATTCAAGGGAAAAAAAAAAAGGATTTCTTATAAAATTAATTACTCTGTAGATAATTATCATATTTAATTAAATTATATTCATTTTTCAATATTATACCTAATCAACTCTCACATTTTTACTTTATTATACTAAAAAATCATTCTATTAAATTCATATAAACGTTGCAAGAATTTTTCGGTATAACGGAGCAAATGCGAGAAATAACTTACTACAATATGTTAAAAAGTGATGAATGATTTAGTTAAAAATAATAAATATTAAAGGGTTTAGAGTAATTAACTCAATAAAATACAAATCTCACTTTTGATTAAATTCTCTTTGACTAACAAAAAAAATAACTTTTTTAATGTCAACTGACTTTTTAGTGTAATAAACAAATATGAGGATAATTTAGTATAACATTTGAAAGTAAAAAACAACTTAATTAAATATGACAAATATTAAGGGGTTTATTGTACTATGTTATGTTCCCTTCGAAGATGATGAATATAATATTATCAAGAGAGATTAATTATTTGACAGGAAATATTGTGCATATTCCACTCATTTATTTAAATGGTGTTTGATTGTTGGAATTTAATATTGTTATTTGTAATCACTTTTTTAGAAAAATAAATATTTAGAAAAATAATTCTAAGAATGTAAGATTTATGTTTAGTTGGATACAAAATTTTCTAATAATTCAAAATTAATATATTTGATTTGTATATAGAAAAATTGAAAAAATTAATTTACATTACAATTATGTTACTAATATAATTGTATATTTATTTAATTAATTCATATAAAAAGTTTTATGCAATAAAATTTATCATAGTGATCAATTTATATAAATATAAATATTATTCAAAGAATAAAATAATTATAAATTTATCATGGTAATCAACTCAACATGACATATATAGTTTTTAAATTTTATTTTATAGATTTTATCAAATATGCTAGCTAGGCAAAATAAGTATTCAAATATACAGTTTTAATATAATAAAATTAAAAAAGCTTTAATTTAATTTTAATAAAGGTTATGTTAAAATAAATATGTAGGTTTTAATTTATTAAATAAAATTACATATAAGGTTATGTGTGTGTGTCTATATATATATATATATATATATCATATTAATTAAAGATATAATTATATATAATTATGTAATTTATAATAGATATGGAAAAATAACTTTTTCACCCTTGAGATAGGAAAATACTCTTCTATGTTGATGAGAAGGTAAGGAGTATGACTCATATGTTCATAAATTTAACTTTTTAAAATATAATATTTTTGTGTAAATCAAACACTGAAATTTAACATTCTGAACTATTTTCCTTTGAGAATCCGGTAAAAGCATTCTTATCAAATTTTAGTTAGGAATTTACTTTTTTTTTTTCTTAGCTAATTGGAAATAGATAGTTACGAAGCATGAATATGCCAAGAATAATTGAGAGTTGAAAGATTACAGCAAATTAGGACGCCACACTCCAAAACCTACCGATCCGGTGGTATGCCATACTCCAAAGCCTAGTCATACGGTAATATAAACATTCTCCATTCTCGACAGCAATGTTAGTGATATGTGCATATGATATTTACGTTGTTATATAGAATTATAGTTTAAAGAATATGATTATGGATGGAATTGTTTTTTTCTTCTATAAAGTGTCTATTTTTATCTTTATTTTTTTTAATGCAACATCAATGCCATTCCTGCAGTAAAAAAATTTTTGATGATGATTTTGATGAGAGAACCCCTTAAATGGATTTTCTTGATTGTTCACCTCTGTCTTCCTCGTCTCCGTCTGCATTTCACTCACTGCCTTTGATCTCATAATTTGTTGATTACTTGAGGAACATGATCTGACAAATTGTTTAAATGCATAATATTTTAAATAAACTTCATTCGAAAAAGCTTGAATTAATTAAAACTTAAAATTAATTTTCGGACCTTAAAACGTTCAGGAGCAAATTTTTCTTTAAGCTTGATTAAATTGACAATAAGCCCTAATTAAATTGACGAACCTAGGTAGGGAACCTTTTTTTATTCCCCTTCCCTTTCATACAAACCAAACAAGCTGAAAACACCAACTTTCTAAGAACAACTTTTCCACCTCACTCCGTCCACACCAAACAAAGCTGTAGTTTAGGCTTGTTGAAATTCCCATCCATTGTTGAAAATGATAAGAATGTGATGTCACTGTCTAATCATAAGCATCAATAAATATCATAGTTTTCCCTTTCTTTTTCAGCATTCGAATAAGTGTAGAAGAAAAACAAATAATACAAGTACTGTCAAGGTCTACATTCAGAACAAAATCAATAGCGAGATACAAGGCATGACAAAGTCAACAAGGTACTATATTGTGTCACAGTTTGCTACATAAATTAAAAAGAGCAATTGAAAATCATTCTTGTAAAATGCCACACTGAGCTAGTGGCCTGGAATATGTCCTTATCCACTGAATTGGGAAACATTCATGGCAACCACTATATGCTTAACATACACAATCTACGGCAAACTCAATACAAAATCCACTCTCAATAAAGCATGTATTTCTAGATTTACCACGGTAAATTGGTTCATAATTTAAAAGACATCAGGATGGAAGCGTCCTGGGATAGGACTGCTTTGCTGGGCCTGTCTCAAATGCATCATCAAAGCATAATTATCCATCTGGCACCAAAACCATGAGAAAATAACTTGTTAGGATGCTCAAATAATGAATGTACTATTCATTTTGCATATTATGTGTACCATAGCCTTTTCTATTCCCTCTTTTGCTTCCACTAAACCATTAACCAATTCGGTGCACCAAAATCAAAGAAGATAGGATAGTGAAAGCTAAAAACAGGTGGTGCTTACCTCGAGTGTTTTCAGCTGTTCTTGATATTGAGATACCAACTGCTGCAACTCTTGGTTTTTAACCTCAAGCTCTTTCTGTCGCTCATGCTGGATAGATACAGCTCTTTTAAGTATGGTATTGTCTCGGATCATTGCTTCAACATGCTCTTTTAGCATCATGTTCTCCTGCATGCAAGAATGTGTTGTATAACTATATTATAATAAAGAACATACCAAATGGTAAATTCTAAGTTATAACCACATTTCATTGGAAGATTTCATGTTAACTGCATTAGAAATACAACAAGATTCACCTTCAACTTCCTTCAAGAGAGAGTGCTACCATGATACCTCTACTTTACCATCTATTCCCTAGCAAAAAGATGAGATAAGAAGCGTACCACAGTGTAAACAATAAATGCAGCCCAGTACTCGGTAAGGGAAGGTAACTAACAGGGAAAAAGAATAGCATATTCAACCCATTGATTCGTTCAAAAATAGATGATGATGATTCAGTCCATGTGAAAAAAAATGAAGACTCCTAAGGTCAAGAAGTTGAAATTTTCGCCATGGATATTGTTGTGAAATGGTTAATTAGCATTGCTCCTAGCAAAGAAACTTCAGCAATATAATAATGTGGCATCCATGACAAGGAATTCTGCTTATAAAAAGAAAGGGTTTGTGCACTATAAATCAGAGAGACACCTTCTGAAAACTCTGTGCTGTCTCTTCCGCAGCATGTGAACTGATAATTTTCTCCAAAATCTCCATCAATCTTGAGGCACGTGCTCTGGCATCATCAATACTAGTAGCACTCATCATTTCCCTTACAAACAAGTTAACCCATTCTGCACCATCTACAGGAAGGTTACCTGGTGCAGATGTATTACTGGAAGCAGCAGGAACACCATCACTGGGCAATGCACCTACCATGTTTTGAATGCAGCTGTGAGGTTCCTTCTCCATTAGTTGACATTAAACATAGTAAACAGTAAAGCATGAAGCAGAGACTCAGAACATCATACATTGCACAACAATTAGTTCTTTCTGATAGTTCCGTTTTAAACTTCTCAATACAATGATAAACTGTTATAAAGAACACATGTTTACAAGCACGACACTACTGAAACTGACCTGACCGTAAGCATTTTATTTTGACAAGAAAAAATCTCATTTATAAAATAAAATGTTTCAAGATATTATAGTCCTGTACCCGCAAAGGCAAGGATACGAGTCAAATGTAAAACCAGCCTCGTGGCAAACTCCCTGAACAGCTATACAAAGACTGGTTGCCAAAACCCAATATAATAAAAGCATTCGATCAAACAATAAATCTGCAGCACCATATAACATAGCAAGAAATCAAAGTTGGAGGGAAGAGGACTGTCTTCATATAAACACCAATCTGACCATAAATTTTTAAAAAAAAAAAAACTATTTCCCCAACTCCCAAACAACTTCACGGGTAAATCAAAAGTACAACAAAAAATAGAACTGCCTCGACAAAGCAATTTACAATCATGAATGAAAAGAAAACATATAGTTGAGCATTCATTACCATGTTATAGCCCTTCCTTTCAATGATTTTGCAACTAGAAAAGCCAGAATTGCATGGTATAAATCACAGCAATTTAAGATATTTGAAACAAATATATTTATAAAGTCAAGTATCCTGTTTGATAATGCATAGTTGTTAAAGGTAAAATGCGCACTAAGGAGCAAAGGAGTTCCGGAACTGAGGTGCAAGACGCAAGGTCATGCGCCTTACAGAAATAAGCCGCAAAAAAATCATAAAATAAAGCAAATGAACTAAAAACACAATACAAGCCTAAAATCATAACTTAGCATGTTTAAGAGACATAAAATAAAAAAACAAATGAAAAAGAATATATTGAAGAGACATAAAATTATAATTATAGTCCTATAACTAAAATTTGTAAAGCATCTTAAAGCATCTTCTATGATAAAACTACAATTATAGTTCATAGACATCAATGATCATCATTAAGATCAATATAGTCATCTTCTTCTTCAATTTTCTTTTCCTCATCTTCTTCAATGACTAACAGCTCAACAAAAATTGGTAAGCAAAAGAAGAAGAAGAAGAAATGGTGATCCTATCATATTTAAAAGTCTTGTTAGCTGAATTAGTGCCATTGTCTCCCTCCTTTCTTATCTGCATGATATGCGACTACTTCTATCTTTTCACCTAATCTTCTTATTTATTCCTCTTTTTTTTTTTTCCTTGAGATTATTACGTGTGGGAAGCCTATAGCAAACTATTTTAAGATTTAAAATAGATGGTCCAAATTATAAATGAATGACTTAGATTATATGATATATTTAAATTAAAAAAACACAAAAAGCAAAATATCACAAAGGCGTGCTTCAACAACACCTTGCCTTTAGTGCCAGGCACATAAAGGCACACACCTTTGTGAGATTGCCCACCTTGCAAGGCTTAAGGCACTAGGGAGTGCACTTTGCATCTTGCATCTCAGGCGCACCTTTCACAACTATGAAAAGAAGAAAATAAAACTTTCATGCACATTCAATCTCAGGAGGCAAATGGAAAAAAACAAAATACTGGCCCTTAGTTCAAGATATCAAAGCCAGCAGACACAGCAAAAACATACAAGATACACACTCTGCATCCAAGATATCAATAAAGTTACATTATATGATTGAGAGAACTAAAAATTAGTTGAGCAAATGGAACAAATCCAGGAATAGCAATGCTAATGTGAATTCAGTTACAAGTGAACAACAATATATTAAATTGCAAGCCGTCCAAACAAAAGACATAGAGAGAGGTGAGAAAATATCCATTCAGACTGTCAGCACAGTTATCTATCTACATGTACAATGAAATTACACACCTTGTCCCACATTTAGACCAGCTTCTTCAATAGGACCATCATGCCCAGCAGCTTCTGAAGAATGCTCAGTCAGGCTCTTGATGGCAGAGTCTAAATCATTGTCACATTCTTCCAGTGCTCTCTCAAGAAGCTGAAAGGTTAGATCATGGAATAATTGTCACTCACTAGAAAAAAAAATTAAAAAAAAAACATGAAAAGGAATTATTAACACACAAGGTTTGGATAGCTAATATACATCTTTAATAAAGAAGACCACAAAAATAAAAATAACAGCAACTACTAAAATAGAAAAGATGCATCAGTATCTCGTCACTGCCTCTCATTCCAGATAAAGGGAGAGCGACTTATTCGAACAAAAGCTTGTCCTGTTGCTAGATAAAAGTTTCAACAACAGCATGTAACAATCTTCCAGACCAACATTAGGACTCATAACATGGGTAGCAAATAATAGGTGGAGCTACTTTTAGATTAAAGCTGCATTTGATAGAAAATTTAAGCTTAATCATTTGGATTTCACTCCAATTCAGTAGTTGTTGAGAAAATAGCAGAATTCATTTTTAATGAAATCAAACAAAATTTAAATATATTTCAAATAACGATTCTTCTCCCCAAAAAAACAAACACAATGAATCAATCAAACAACAGGACAAGTAGAACAACCAAGCAAACCAACTAGAAGCCAAATGACGACACAGCATCAGTCTATTTCAATATGGCAATACCTACTAAAGCTAAATGTTCACTAGAAATATTTCACTCACAAGATGATTTGCTCATGTACTATTAGAAGATGTAATAAGACACCAATCTTCCAAATGGAAATCAGGACTCACAACAAGACATGCAAATTTCAAGTAGGGTCAAATTTTTGTTATCTCTGCATTTGAATATATGGATATAATGTTTAATCATTTGAATTTCATCAAAATAATTAAAAAAAAAAAATTTGAAATTTTTTTTTAAAGAAAAAGATCTTTTGCCCCAACAGAAACAGATGGAATCACAAAGTAGCATAATTATAAGAGAACCTATCAAGTTAATCAGTTATTCCCACAAGAAGAAATGTAAAATGTTTTCAAGAAAAATAAAATATGTAAGGTTAATCATTTGGACTTGGCTCAAATTCATCATTTGTCTAGAAATTGTTGGATTGGAATTTAATCAAAATCCAACAACATTTACATTTTTTTTTTTAAAACAAAATAATCTTTTAGCTCTAAGAAACACAGAATCACGAAATCGCACAATTACAAAAGAAATCACGAAGTCAATAAGTAATACAACAAAAATCCTTTATCTCTATATGCAACATAAAACTTTTAGCAGAATTACAACACACCAAAGCATAATAATAATAATAATAATAATAAATGATACCTGAGGATCGAGGAGAGGAGAAAGAGCTTTAAGGTGGTGAAGAGGCGAAGGAGGAGGGGAGAAGAGGACGGGGGAAGTAGAAGAGGAACCGCAGCGATGCCTTTTCGAAGCCGGCGGCGAAGGAAGATCCTCCATCAAGTACGATCTCTTGCTTCCACAAACAGCCGCTGACATTTTATGTGGATAATAAATTACAAAATGATTAATTCTTTCTTAGGGTTTTTCTTTCGTTGATAGATTGATAAATTAGGTTTCTTCTGCTGCTTCTGTTTTTTTGATTGTTATAATTTATATACAGAGATGGTGAAGTGAAGTGACGGTAAAGGCCAAACAGATGGCTTTTTTAAAAGGTCAGCATGGGCGCGTGCTCATCTCCGGCTTAAAACGCTGACGTTTCATACATTTGTTGGCTAATGGATAATAAGTTTTTTTTTTTTAGAGTGCAATAACTTAATAGAGCTCTGTTTGGTTAACGAATAATAATAAGAAAAAAAATGGTAAGTGAGAGAGTGATATTTTTTAAAAACTTTATTTTAAATCTATTTTTTAGAATAAAAGATAAAATATGATGAAATTTATCCATATTTAATCTTCAAACTTTTAATTACTTAAATTTTAATTTAATTGTGAAAAAAACATAAAAAATTTAATTAAGTGAATTTTTATTTTTTAATATTAAAAATATTTGTATAGTTTTATCATGTTGTTTTAATCAACTTTCTCACTTCATTTAAATAATAAAGGGTTTTATGAAGCAAAAAAGGTTAATAAAAGTAATGAAAGGATAAAATGAAATATAATTGAATATGAATTAATGAAAAAGTCTTTATTATATTGTGTGTAAATATCTAATCGGCATATAACTAGTAATTTTATTTGGATTATGAACATGTCTCATCTCCATATTGCCTCTTTAATGAGCAGAAAATTTTCTCCAACATCGTCATTTTGGAAATTTTCTGCCTCGAGAAGAATCCCATCTCACATTTTTTTTATTTTTGAATTTAAAATATAATTTAATTATATTAAATTATAAAATAAAAATATTTTATATTTTACACTTATATGTATACTTTTTCTTGTCGAATTATTGTATAAGTTTTGTGTCGTGTTGTTAGATATTTTTATAAGAGTCACAACATGTTAGATATTAATATTATCAAAGGAAGGATAAATTTTAAACTAAAATCTCTAATAAAAGGAACTCACGTTTTTTGCGAAATTTGAACTCGCAATCTCATGATCGCGAGACATCACCTCTAATTACTCAAGTAAAAGATCATCTGCTTTGTGTAATTTGATTTTGGGGTTTTTACATAAATCTGCAAAATTAAAATATAATCTCCATCTCTGCCCCTAAAACAAAAAACACAGGATGAAAAATTTCAACTCCATTGTGACTAATTCCAATGTAGGAGGGAACTTTATTCCATTATTTTCCCAATAAACATGTATAGTTATTACACAATATCAATTTTTTTAATTATTATAAGTAATTTTTTTATTTTATAATTGAGCTGGTATATTATTTGTTTGTTGTATTCAGCATAGTAAAAAAATTTCTTTATTTAACTTTACTAGATATGAAAATTTTTAAGAATAAAAAATTAATAAATATAAATTAGTTAAAAATTTTTATTTCACTGTTTAATTTTTATTCTGAAACATTTAAAGGTTAATAGATACAACTCTTACTTATATTGTAACAAAAAAAAATTTGCAACTCAGGTTAATAATTAACCTATATCTAACCTTCATCTTCTTTATATTTATTTCATTTGGAATAATTTTTTTATTATATTGAATATATAGCCAATGTAAACTTACACTTGAAAAAGAAAAAAATATATTTAAATATGAAAATTGTAAATATAATTGTAATTTAATCTAAATAATTATGAATAGTGTTTTTTCCTATATAATTCAAAATACTACACACAATCAAAATGTTTTCACTGATTTAATTCACTTGTGATATGAAAAGTAATTTATTTATTAAAAATTTTGTTAATAAAAATTTTTTTGATAAAATATTTTATAAAAATATATTTGAAGTTCATTTTTTATTTAATAGATTATAATAAAATTTAAATTATAAATAATTTATATTTGATACTATTTATTATTCATATAAAAATATATTAAAGTAAAAATATTTATAGATTCTATCAATTGCCGACAATTATAATTAATTGACCATGATGAGTGATGAGTATGCATTCTCAATTATTTTAGTAATAATAAATACACACACGTGTGTGTGCGCGCGCGCTCACACACATATATATATATATTATTTTTTATTTGAAATAAATTTATTAAAAATTTATAAATAATCTATTAGAAAAAAATAATTTTCTTAAAATTTGTAAAATTTTCATTAATGAAGAAAAATATTTTTATGTTGTTATTTTTTTAGTGCATTAAACATGAAGCTTTAAAATATTTCAATACTTGTGTTTTTGTATTATTTTAGAGGTTAATTATTTTAACTATCTAAAATTTATCATATTTAATTACGTCGTTTATCACTTTACAATATTATACTAAGTCATGTTTATTTCGTTTCTCTAAAATATTATTTCGATATTAAAAAATATTTGTTATTATTAAAAAAGAATTTGATCAAAGTAATTTTAATGTTTTATTAAATTAAGTATTTTGAAACTCACAATATTTATTATTTAACTAAATTGTTATATTTTCTAATATTATATTAAATTATCATTCACTTTTTTCAGTATACTAAAAGTTTTGAAAAAATTAACATCAAAACACTTTTTAACGTGATTAAGTAAATATAAAAATGATTTAATAAAATATTGAAAAATGAGAGATGATTTAATAAAATATGATAAAAAAATAATTAATTATTATTTTATTTTTTAAAATTTTCTTAATAAATTAATAGAAAAAGATTGTCAGAATAGTTTTGTGAGTGTGAATATAATGAGTTATAATTTATAATCTAACTAGCAAATTCCTAAAACCCTATACCTTGTTCGCACACTCTCTCCACCGCCACCGCCAGGGGCGAACTGCTTGTTCCATCGTCGAGGTAAGAAGCAACCTCTCTAAAGCTTTCAACTTTGCGCTATGATCTTTTGATGGATGGAAATTTATCTGTAATTAGAGATTTAGACCGTACTTTAGTCTAATTGTTTCTTTGTTATTAGAATGGACACTTAGAGCATGCCCTAGTTTGACAAACCCGTAAAGATTGTTTCTTTTTTTAGGAGGAGGAGGATAACAAGTGGGAAGCGTGTCATCCTTAAAGAACTCTATTCCTAGAAGGGCTTACAAGGAGAGAGCTCAACCGTGAGTCTTAATAATCTAATTGCCGCTCTTTTACAACATTCTGTGTTATTATTGTTTTTCCCTTTTTGTTTTGATTTTTTGATGGAACTTTTTTTTTAATTGATTTTTTGCTATTTGCATGGTTCGTTATGTCAGGCATTCGAGGAGGAAATTTGGGCTGCTTGAAAAACACAAGGACTATGTCATCCGTGCCAAAGCTTTATATAAAAAAGAGGAGACTTTGCGGGTGGAGTAGATGTGTGCTATGTATTTTTATTTTAGATTGTTGTTGCTTTCATTATTTTAATGGGTCAGTTTGGTTGGTGTTCGTTAATGGATTTAGCGATGGCTGTGGTTTTGTTTTGCAGAGGCTTAAGGAGAAAGCGGCTTTCAGGAATCCTGATGAATTTTACTTCAAGATGATTAAATCTAGAACCGTTGATGGAGTTCATATATCAGAGTAGCATTTCTCTTTCTCTTTCTCTTTTTCATTTTAATTTTATTCCTTCATGTGATTTTTAATTTGCTGGTTTCCAACTAATTTTATAGGAGTCAAGCAAATAAATACACTCCAGAAGAACTAATGCTGATGAAGACACAAGATATTGGGTATATTCTTCAGAAATTGCAAATTGAAAAGAAGGTACTTGATTGATAAAATTGCTGTTTTATATCCTGTTTCTGTTTAATTTAGGATGTTTTTATGGGATAACTCTTTGCTATCTCATAGTGATAATGAAAATCTTGTTTTTGCATCCAGAAAATTGAAAAACTGACTTCCACATTGCACTCTCTTGATAGTCAGCGCCCAAACAAGCACATTTACTATGCTGAAGACGGGTTTGACGTTCCTAGTCATTTATCTTGGTCATTAGTCTGTCATATTCTTTGTTGATGATAGAATTTAATTTGTGTTTCTTCAACAAGTCTAAAGAGTGGATAAGAAATGCTTATTAGTGTTTGATTAATCTTCAGGTAATTAGTTGCCTCCTTCTTGCCCATCTTTCATATCTGTTTTAGGAGAGAAGAGAGAAAAGAGTGGGTTAGGTTGGTGGTCAGGGGCATAAAAATGTGCTTTAGTTTGGTATCAACTGTCAAGGAATGAATTTCTGTACTGGTCGAATCATTTATTCAATGGTTACTTGCAGAGCTTATGATGTAGGAGTTGTTAATCAGTGTACTTGATGATGAATCAAGTATCTAACAATGTGATTGATTATAAAATATAAAGCACCATAAAATAGTGTTTAAATGCATGCTATACTTTATGCTTTTGTGATCTAGCTTGTAACACATTGTTTGGCCATGTTTATGTTTCGGATAAAAATGTGCTTGTGAAAGAGAGATTCATAGCTAATGTTGTGCAGCCTCGGTTTCAAAGTGCAGCCAGATTTGCTGTATCTAATGGTCAGATTTTTTTCCTCCATGATTTTCTACGTTTGATAGCCATATGGGTGTTTCATGGTTTTATCATACATTCTTCTGCTTTGCAAATTTGGATGTGTTTTAAACTCTTGAACTTTGGGGAGGCTCAAAATGTAAGTGCAATTTTGGGCCTGAAATGGTTGATGCTTGACTGCTGGAATTCTACAATAATACCATTATGAATATGTCACGTCATTGTTCAATGTATTTGTGGTTTTCCCTTGCAAAACAAAAACATCTGATAACACATGTAGACTCAGATTAATAAATCAAAGCCATGATTTATGTAATCCTGAAATATCTTCTTTTGTGCTTGGTCCACTCCTTAACGAAAGTCAACTCTTAACATTTGTGAGAGTTTATTGGTATGGAGATGAGAGCAGATGGTGTCACATTAGGCTTTTATGATTTACAACTAAATGCTTTGAAATTTTCCTATTTATGTAGTCCAATACTTTTGCTGGTTTTGATATGTCGTTTATTCTTTGCTTCTGTTTGCATTCCATGGTACTGAACAAGACATGAGTGTTATTTATAAGGAGAGGGTTGATAGGTACATCTTTGTTTTACACAATGTTATAATATGATCACTCTGGTGAATCCTCACTTGATTAAATTTGCAATTATTCTCTTGATTTGTGTGTGTGCGTGTGTGGTGTGGTAAAGTATCCCATTTTGCCTGGTGAATTTCCATCAATTCCTTTAACGAATATAGCACATTTCCCTTATAGTTTTCTGGCTGTATATCTGAAAGGTTCCTTTTTTATATTGGCTTCAGAGTCCAGCTTGCTTGTGGTATTTTTGTTTCTAATAATTGTTTGACAAGTTTAAAATTAGAGCCTTAACATGTGCTTCTTGCTTCTCAATTCATGATCCAGCAGTCTTCTTTTCTTGCATTTCCTCTTTTTGTTGCTAAATGACTGATATTCAAATGTTTGGTTCCTTTATTCTTTGTGTGTGTGGTTGTCTTGCAGGGAGGAGGCTAAAGTGTTGAAATCGCGTTCTTCAGAAAATAAAGCTTTGATGGCCTTCAAAGATATCCCTGAAGAGATTAAGAGGTAAACATGACTTATATGTTGAGATTACTTCAAAAGAAAATCCATGTTAAGCTGACTATCACATTGAAAGGTAAAAGAGTATTGGAACACTCTTATCCTCATTCCCCCCTCCCCCCCTCCAACCCCCCCAATCAAGAAAATAAAAGTTTTGGTTAAAGTGGAATTGATCCTATGCCAAATAAATAGCTTTGACCAAATTAGTTCACACCTTCTAAAGATTTTAGTAAATTATATCAACTGTGTTTGGCATGAAATTAGAAAAGAAGAGTGATGGGCTGTGTTTCTTTTGGGTGAAATTTATATCACTTCAAACCAAAAAAAATCTTGAATTTCTTGTTTGAAGTTGTCGCAGCAGAGAATAATATCCATCATACCCAACCCCAAAATAGTGGAGAGCACTTTGTGCACTGGGTGAATCCTTTCCATTCCTGTTTTCAGTTCTGATTCTCATTCATACATGCAAGAGGTGACAGGGCCTGAGGATGTCCACTTTCTAAGCTTCAACAAGTCTCTCTTGAAGCTCCCTTTTATAATATTATGTGGCAATGGATGCTTTTAAATACTAATTGAAATACTTTTCCTTCCAGTGCATTATTCAACTGAAATGTACAAGCATTATATAGAATGTAAAGATTCGATGATATGAAATAGGAATTAGAAATTCTTGAACATAATATAGTATAGTTAAGCATTTGTCTTTCTAAGACTTGATTCATATTTAATATCTCAGAGGTTTGGAGCTTTTAGTGGATAATGACCATTCCTTGTGAGTTCTTATTCTTGGAAATTCATACCCTGATGGGAAATTGAGATTTTAACTGTATTATATTTGTAAAATTTTTTTTTTTTTTTTGCCACCTTAAATTAGCTTAACGAAACAGAAATGATTTGTTTTTGGGCTCTTCTTCCACCCACCATCCCAACCAAAACACAGAGGTTTCTTGCTTCATATAGAATGTTTATTGTATCAAAATCATCTGGTGAGATAGGCCAGTTATTTTAATGTTTTAAATCACAAGAATCTTATTTTTTAGCTCAGGAAAACAGAAAAGTCTTACAAAGAGCTAGAGGCTCGGAAGAACAGAGTAAATCAGCTCGAGAAACTATACGCAGATATGGCATTGCAGAAGGAATTACAGGTATGAATGACTTTCCCTTGCGCTCATTTTTCATGATTGTTTTATTTGGTATGCATTTGAAGTTTAGCATAAAAGATTTGCTCATAACGATGATCAGAAAAAGGGTCAAAAGCGCTAGCTGCTTGAAGATGAGATTGTCTGTCCAACTTCCAAACCTGAGTATAAATGGCGATCAGAAAGAAAGCGGTGAAAGTTGTGTGCTGATCTTTTGTTTCTTTGATCAACCTGTTTGTATTATTCACTTCCATTTAGCTTTGTAATTTTGAAAATTTCCAGAAATTCTTGTGAATGAGGCAAGGAAAGAAAAACCTTATATTGCATAGATCAACTGTACGAGCTCTCGTATCAGCTGCGAGGGAACTGATAAGCCACCCAAGCAGGTGGGATGATGCGGTGATGGTATTCAAATGTAACCAGTGTATTTCTAATTTTTGACTTTTTTTTTTTTGCCACGCTAGTTTTTGACATTTAGATCATCATGCTTTGACATTGGGAATTTGGCATATTTTTTACATATCGTACTAGTATTTGTTATTGCAACATGAGTTTCAATTCATATCTCATCACAGTTCAAGGTTCAGATTTCCTGATGATGCATCTCATAATTTGAGTATACTTATTTTTGATAATTTTAGGTGCCCCTTTCCGTGGAAATGATAGATTATTTAATTTCTTCTCTGAACAAGAAACAGTTAATCTGATCCTCATGCAAGATACTGAAAACCGCATTTGTCCTCCATCAATGAATAATTTCTAGTGTTGTAGTAGCATTTTGAACAAGTCACATCAGATCTTTGTCGCCTTGTGGTTCAGAAATCAAATTCGTTCAATCTATGAATTGCAAGGGCAATTCTGTAGTGGTGGTGTCAATTCCATTAATAACTAGATTGCTGGATGGGGGACAATTTCAGCACTTCCACAGGATAAGAGACGCCATCAATTCCAATTAACTCGCCCTTATCACCAACATATCCCATCAGAAATTTAACTCTCAGGGTTAGCACCCACTTACCTGTTCGGCAGGTTGCTGCCCATCTCAGACCAAGCGAAGTGAATTTGACAATTTCAATTTTTGGGAAATAACTGCCATTAATTAAAATAAGTTGTACTGTATTGTTTCAAAGAAATAAACATAAAGCCTAAAGCTAAAGTGCATCTTCTTGACAGCAAGTTTTCTTTCGGGAGAGGTGAATAACCATCCGAGCTTTGTTCTAAGTAGCAAAGAGGAACGCATCAATGGAGTTTGAACTGTTGATTGTGTAATGCAGTTAACTGGAGAAAGAAAGTGAAAATGATTAGATACTTCTGAAAATGACTATCATAAAACCTAATGCAATTATCAAATACTACAGCCAGTGTGAACTCTTTTCGCTACCACTCAAGCCTGGCCGGTAGCGAAAAGAGTTAGGAACTCGTCCTGAAATATGTTAATACATCTTATCCTAACAGCTTAAGCTGCCATGTAGCGTATTTAGCATCAGCATCAAGAACATGCAAATACCAGATCAATTTATTCACTGTCGCGGCTCCACGAGAACATATAGTGGCTTCCCATTTATCCTGCACTGTTTCTGTAATAAGGCAACATCCAGGTCAGGGAGTTCATATCGAGAAGTCTCTAATTAAGAGAAGATCAGATGCGTGCAGGAGAATTGCCTAGCTTAGTTTTAGCAACAAGACACGCCAAATTAGAAGGAAAGTATGCATTGGAAGGGGAATTAGAGCCAGGAGATTGAAATGACGTACATGTTAAAACTAGTACGATTACCTTAAACTCGGGCAACCCAATGACACACGCACATTCAACAACTTCGGCTCCAGCGCGCTCTAATCAATGGGAATTCCAAGGAATGGATCTTTGGTCAGGAACTGAAATAGGCAGTTATACATTTTAGGAGCAAAAGAAAAGAGAAAATTATGGCATCTTCATCGCGTACCTAATAGTCTTATTGCTGCAGAGAGTGTTCCACCAGTAGCAACTAAATCATCGATGATTATAGCACGCTCCCCATGTTCAACAGCACCAACATGCATTTCTAGACGATCTTTTCCATATTCAAGTACATATGCTTGGGAGATGACTTCCCCTATATATTTTAATTATCAAGGATTTAACTTGTGAATCAAAAGATTAAACCTGATCATTCTGAGGGTCATACGGAGTTGAGCATTTGAACAAGGACACGAAAACGCAGCGTAAACAAGTAGCAACTTCCATGAAGCCAATTTGAAAGAGTTTGAGTTTGCGGTTTATAGCTGAGGCTACCACTTAAAAGTTTTTTCATGGCCATCTATCTTTCCTTATTGCTTGCTTAATGCTTTTAAATTTTCTGTGCTTCTTTCTCACAAAAAAAACCCCTATATCATCAAGATGCAGAAAACTTGTTCATCAAACAATGCTTCTATCTCTTTAATGTTGAATTCTAAGAGAACCAGTCTAGACCTCAAGTTCTCTCCATATTTGTTCTCAAAATTCCATGCTATACCATGTTTCATGCTGGAGTTGGACATTGACTCAATCCTACACCAATGATTAGGCCAATAAACCCTAATATGTACTATTGTTGCAATTCAACAAAACAAAGTAGGGAGTTCATACCACAGCTTTTGTGATATCAACTAGTTTAATAAAACAGTATTCATACATGAGAATCTCCTAAAAAAAATAAATTAATATAAGAACATACCTGGCAATTTTTTAGGTTTTCGTAGAGGAACAAACTTTGCACCAATAGCTAATGCAATTGAAGGGCCAAACAAAAAACCTCTGGCTTCCACTCCTATAAATATTTGACATTGTAAGTAATCATCAAAGGATCCGCTTCTGGTTCCATATGCAAACAAGGACCCAATTCAAGATTATAGTTTCAGCAAGTCATTACACTTACTTACATAACCTTAAGTATTCATAAAGAACAAAGGAAGGATTTGAAAAAAAAAAAATTATAAAGATCCCTTTACTTCAATTTGTTTTAGACAAAAAGAAGCATAATTTCCTCAGCTTGACTTATATAACAATTTTCTACCAGTATAAAGGGCAGACCCAGGAGCACCTGCAAATTATAGAAAATGCATGCGAGGAATAAAGAAAGAAAGAAAGAAAGAAAGAGAAAATACCAGCAACAACAGAGATTCCCATGTCTCTATAACGATCAACAAAAAGATCCACAGTGTATTTAAAAGTCTTGTGATCAAGTAACAGTGTGGTTATGTCTTGAAACATAATTCCTACCACAAAGAAAAAGAAAACACCAAAAAAGCAAAATGCATTAGTAAATACCAACTTAAACACCATAAAATCTGCTTAGGCTTAATTACTTAATTAATGCAAGAAAACAAGAAAACCAACGTTTTAGAATAGTCTACTAAATTATATGTATTATCAAAATACCAAAAAATGAAAACTACCTGGTTTTGGGAAGTCAGGAAATACTCTAATGGCATCTGATATAGCCTTCAATCTTGGGTCTCCCTGTAGACCATTTTCTCCTGCAAACATTTTCTTGCTCTCTTTCGTTCTTTTGTTTCTTGAAAGGTTAGTGTATTATTTCCCCTCTTAAATTAAGAACCCAGTTGAGAGAATTGTCCTCTCTTTCCTAAGCACTAACACAGAATGAGAGTGCCATTTAAGAAAGTGTATCTTTGTTGGCCAAAGCACCACTGAACAAGATCCTAGTGCTCAGTGCTCTATATTTATACCTGCTACTTATTTTATTAGTATTATCATCATTTCACGAAAAAAAAAAAATTGGTTAGTGTTATAAACCCATGTTAGCTAAGCAACTATTAACTCCACATACGTATATAATTATTATAAAATGATTGCATTTTTTATTTTTATAAAATGAGTAGTAATAATTAGTTAGCACTCAACAAAATAATGTCTTGATTAGTGCAACACTAAAAGTGAGACGATATAAAAATATAACCGATGATTATGCTTAAAATTTCAAATTTTAAATCAAAATTGTGTGTTTTAATTTAGCAATGAATGTGATTTAAGAAAATGTTGTGCATGGTTGCTGCAAAAATAATAAAATTGATGATTAGATTTGATCAGGAAGAGTGATGATAAGAAGGTAATTTGGTATGGGATCGTTAAGTTGGAGAAATCACGACTGGGGATCAGCAGAGAATCTAAGTGGCAGAAGGTATTTTGGATTCTAGTGGCGTACGAAAACTGAGGTGGCAATGTTGGGTTCGATAATGCAGGTCCGTTTAATTGAATAGTCAATATCAAATGGCAGGTGTTGCCAACCGTTGGACTTCCATTCTCTATACACACAAGTAACAATTAATGATTACCGATATTTTTTTTTTATTAAATTTTAGATGTTTAGAACATTCTCAAATTTTGTAATTATTTATAGAATTTTTATTTTTTAAATAATATTTCTTTAAAATATATTATACATTTAAATTAAATTGATTAGACCAGCCAAATTAATAAAACTCTAAATTGACTACTACATCGGTTTGACCACAGATTTAATATTAATAAAATTGATTTAGAGTTTTATTTTCTGTTTTTCAGAAAAACTTATATAATACGGATGGGCCCACAAGAGGAACGTACGTGATCTACTGTTTAAGGGCACGCGTGTGTACTATTCTTTTGTGAAACCTTATCACACGATTATTCGGAATTGGCCCCCACCTCTCGAGGCTTTATAAATGCCATTTTCCTACTCCCTTTGGATGGTGCAGATTTATCTATGCCTTTGGAATGCAATCTCCACCGTCCATTATTGTCAGGACAGATCATGCAAAGTTCTGTTTTCTTCTTTTGTTTATTTATTTTTAGATCAGGTCAACAAGCGCATAAATGGGAAGTTTATGAAAGGCAAAGGATTGATAGTATTTCAATTCGACTAAAGATTTCTTGTATTTTTAAATTATATACTTAATCACTGAATTATTAAATTTACAGACAATTGTAGTATTTAATTTAACATTTTTCTGTGAAAAAAATATGTAATTTAGTAATATTATTCATATCAAACACATCTCTTCTCATGAGAAAAAAAAAAAAGAATTCAAACTTGATTCTAAACATCATTTAATAATTGAATTAACTTTAACTAATCTCTGTTGAATAGAAGTTTAATAACTAACGAGCACGTTTGGCTTTTTTTAGATTGTATGAAAAAAATATCTAATATTTTATTTTTTTAAAATATTAATATCTGGCAAATTTCTTTCCAGTGATTTTAAATATATATGTCTATATTAATCTAGCTCATTTTATGAATACTGATCTTAATGTAATTAAATTCAACCCCCTAAAGAATGAGTAAACTTCCGTAAACATTTAGGTAATGTTTGATAATATGTATCAAATATAAATTTATTAAACTAAAATTTTTTTTGATTATATTTCATTATATTCTACCAAAAATTATCTTAAACTGTTGAAATTACCAAGCTTGACTTATTTACATACTTTGAATAGCAAAAAAATCTTGAGAAATTTTAAATAAAATAATTTTTGATGGAGGTGAAATATAATTTAAATTTGGACGTTAGTGAGATGGATAGTGCAAAACAATAATTATTTGTTCATAAAGGATCCAAGATAAGTTGATGTCATCTTGAAAAATGACAATGGCATGCATTTGAAAAGCCAATCAAAACTTCAGAAAAAAAAAAAATCAAAACTTGTGATGGAAATTAGATAGTTATCTAAGAAATTGGGATTTGCATCAAACTGATTTCACTATATGTGGTCATATAATTATGGCGCACAAACACTTCAATCTATTGAAAGAATGTCACACCAAATTTGCTTTTTTATGAAACTTTTTGTATTTGTTACAAGACAATGGGAGATATTAACAATTAAGAAGGAGATTTGGTTGTGAAAGCATGTCGTGAAATTGGATTTAGATGTTCATTCACACGTGAATATGTTCATAGGGTTGATTATGACTTTAAATAATAGAGAAGCTTATATAATTGGTTAGTTAGGGTGAATGGAATCGTTCATCTTGGTTTAATTAATTAGTATTTTCCTTCTGCTTAGAATATTGGGATCTCAAGAATACAAATCCAGAATATATATATATATCATAATTTAAATTCAGCTCTTATTATCATTATTGGTCGCATTGCAAATCTTTTATTATTATTTTTTTTTTGTTAATGACGGTTCACTAAGATATATATAGCTTTGCAAATGCTACATGATTTTTCAATACCAAGAAGTTCATTTCATTTTATAAACTAAACAAGTCAGTCAATACTAAAATATTGATGAATTATGAGATTTTTTTTTTTAATTCACAAGAGCCTATATATATATATATAGAGAGAGAGAGAGAGAGAGAGACACACACACACACACACATACCATCAAGACCAATCAAATGATGTTTAATTGACATGAATTACAAAATTTTAACCCTTGAAAATCTCTTAATATTATTGTAAATTATCTGCATTTACAGAGTTCAAACTAAAATTCAATGCAGTTTTGAAATCTAGCCCGTAGTAATTACCACTTGATTGCAATAAGAGACAAAAAGAGAGAGAAATATTTGTATAAAAATTGCATATAAGAGAGAAGTATTAGTTTAACTTTAGCAATCAATACCTCAAATTCTTTTTCATAATCTTGAGGACAATTAATTATCAACATGACAACATGATATCATTGAGGATTTTGGTAGGTACATGAACTCATTCGCTTTTTCATTTATAACTCTGCTTAAATCTCTGGTGCTTACTTATTCTCTGTGCTGTCTTTTAAACAAATCTAGCTAAAGGACATTATCGGCATAAGGTACCTCTTGATAGGCATTTTGGATTTTAGTGATTCTCTACTATTACTTGTGTTCATAAGGTTTGAAAAAAAAAAAAAAAAAAAAAGGTTGAAATCTTCTTCTGTCATGTGCACCTGAAAAGGCAGGTAAAATTAGGGTTATACATCTCCCTAATTTGCATAGGCCAATTGACAGAATATATATATGTCTGAGGCTCTTTGGTAAGTTTTTGGTCAATGTTTGGCCAACATATACAAATCAAGAGGGAATGGAATATGATATTAGGGTAGCAATGCAATTATTGATTGCTTGCTTCAATTTTGTCTTTGACAAAGTTGTTCTCGAGTCCCATCAAGAAGGGCATTATTGACAAAAATAACTTTTTATTTTATTGCCTTTATACTTAAATAGGAAAATGGATATTTTCTTTGAGATATACTATCAATTTAATAGTGTGGACTATTATTAGAGTGCAGAGAACAAAATAACTTGTGATTGCATTGGGAACTTGTTTTGATACTGAATCTTTTCTGGCTACTGCAACTTAAAACTGTATTTGATTCATTATCAAATGAAGCTGAGAATTTAACCCTTTGAAACTGACTAGTTATGAAGGATAATAACATAATTTTCAATCTTATATTTGATTCTGACCTGGTAAAGGTTATAGGCACAACACTGAAAGGGACAGAAAATACATGAAAAAGAAATGCAATTCAGTTCTTAGTTCCTTTCAGTTAAAGATTGGGTGACAGAACATTATCCTGCAGGAAATGCGCCATTCTGGCGGTATAGGATGCTACAACTAACTAAATTTTACAACTGATAACAGGAAACTAAAACTATTAACACCATGTTGCCTGTGATATCTACTAATCTTTACAATTGTTAAACCTATAATATCTACTAATCTTCAGAACTACACTTGTGCTTGGTTGGATTTGGGGTACAAAATTCTCTTGCGTTCTAGTTCTTGCCTTTTACGTGTGTTTTCTGAGACTTTCAGGCTCCTAACTATGCAACAAGGTCTTAACAGGCACAGTGAATAGATGCTTTGGTAGCTTCTGTTTTACAGCAAACTGATGGATCAAATCTTGAATTCCCACAAATGCCACTAAAAACTCTGCTAAGTCAGTTCGTTTTGGCACCTTCTTCGCTACCAACTCCAATGCCTTCAACCTGTGAACATTTACATAATATCCTTATCATTATTATAGTTCTTGTTATGCAGTCAGTAAATCCATATTTCTGGTAGCAATTACAGCTACAATGTAGGCAAGAATGCCTATGCAAAGGCATGCATATGTATTGGAATTGGGATAAAGGAAAAATAAAATCAGAACAAAAATGAGGAAAGAAAACATTAGAATTCCCTATATGAGATGCATATGATATGTGATGACATATGTCTTGCAGTAGTGTTTGAACAGGCACTTCTAACATCATTAGTGGCATCTTTCAGATAGTCATGTAGTTCAACTTTCATTATGCAATTGAAGGAAAAGAAAGTTGACCTGAGTTGTTGGGCCTTGGTGATGACCCTTTCAATCTTCTTAAACTCAGCTCGAATGCAAGTCAATGCGGCAGTGTGTGATCGATGATTGTTTAGAGGAGCAAAGGGAAGGTGAAAGCTACATGTGGCATGAATCTCGGCCATTTCCTCATCAATTATTGACTCCTCAATGCGTATTTCATCGATAACTTGTGAGAGGAGTCCTTTAAGCCCTTAGAATCCTTCAAGGATGATGCCCATGAGGTTGATGAGCAGGCCAGTCCACAAACGAGGTCTAGAATGGCAGAGGGCTGCCACTTCCCAAGCCAGGCAATAGAAGCTAGTTCATGCGGTGGGGCCCATTTAGGTATGAGGAACTGAAAAATATCCTTGAGCTTGGTTGGGACCAAGGCACGGTTGTAATGGGCATGGAATCTATTTGATTGTTCCTCAATTAGCTGCTCAAATTCCCACTTTGCCTTGCGTTGTTTCGGCAGCCTTGCTACTCTAGTCTTCTGTCCTTGTCTCCACAAACCATACTTTCCCAAGGAGCGCTTTTCAACTAATTATCATGTTGACAGTCAGCTTGCAAGGAAATCAGCCAAAAAAAAAAATTTTTGGTTGTTGCTACATGTGCGCGCGCGCGCGCACGCAGATATGTATTCAAAATCAGATTAGTATTACAATCTGAACAATTTTAGTAAACTATGGCAATTATTAAAGGACAAGATTTTGACAGTCCTCATTTTTTCCAAATTAGCTGGAAGACAAGTATGCAGTTTGGTTCTTACAGCTTACAGTTAGGGTCCCTCTACACATTTCAGTAAAAGAAAAATCAAACGCTGGCATAATTTGGTAAATACAAAAATTCATTAGAATGTTTAACTTGCTTCTAACGAGAAGTCGACATTATTAAACTTTCTTGAAAAGGGCATGTAGGACCAGTTTTGCATTGCACAAGAGGTTGTATTCATCTTTATTTATGGAAGGTAAATGGCATTGTATGACTGACATCATAGAAGAACTGAACTGAGATATTTATACAATTGGATGCCAAAAATTAACTTAAATGGTCCTGCAGAATAATCCATACTGCACCAAATTTGCTGCCTTCAATCAAGCATACAATTAACACTATTTACATATTACCATAATTCAGCAGAAATTAAAAGTCTCATGCTTTTGCACAATTATAAACTTTTTATGCCAAATATAATGATACGTTCCTCCTTTCTTGGGCAATAAGTGGTATTAGGCCATGCATAGGAAATCTGCAATCTTCATGCTTTCCAGTAAAAAGGCATTTAATGGAAACTTCCAGGCTTTTCAACCGTATCATAAAATTTACAAAATAAAATAAATAGAAGTTAAGGATATTTCACCATTTTCACTTGTTCCTGGCCTGTGGAGGATGATGCACTGAGCTTTCCTAACCAAACTATCCATCTCATCTTGTTCAGCTTCTGTTTCTTCGTTCAGTTGCTCATAATCATTCTCTTCACATGTACTCCTGATCCCAAGAAGGGAAAAACATGGGTATCTAGAAATATGCATTAATCTTGCCATCAAGGCAGAGAGAGCAAGAAAATAGAACATAAGAATCCAGTGGGATAGAAAACTCTAATATAGGTTCTATTCTTCATTTTCTGAGCAACCAAACAGAGAAAACCTCTGCTTGCGCCCTTGCACGTTAAAGATCTCAACAAGAAAAAGATCATTGTCAATCCTTTCTTTATCTACACTAAAATTTTGTCCAAAATCCCACATTTCCATCTTTTTTTTTAAAAAAAAAAGAAAAAAAAACTAAACATATATAATAAGTTCAATGCATGCACGTTTATGCTGTTTTTTTTCCATGACAACTAACAGTTTCTTGGCCTTTCCCTTAGTTTCTCGCCAACCAAACAAACATGAAGTTAATTTACATTTTGCACAACCAACAAGAAAAGGGTACAAGATAAGTTTGATCTTTTCAACTTAACAGTTAAGTTGAATACATTTTCTTGTTTTTCGTCAACAAAATGTATAAAGAAAAAGATACTCTGATATTCACATGTTCATCAAGAAAATAAGAAGAAGAACAAGGAGAAGAAAGGATTGAACTTACAATCGGGTTCGTGATAATGTGCCTTTCATTGTTTTTTCTATTTTGGTTATCACTTTATTAATTTTCTTCTCTTGTTTTGCAAATTAGTGAAAACTGGAATCAAGAACAGTAGGGGGAGACCAGAATGTACTGTGATGATAACGGCAACCCAAAACATAGGTTTTGAGGTAAAATTTTAAGTACCATAAGTCCATCCATCAATTTGCATATTTGCACGTAGCTAACCCTGCATCTGCAGGAACCTAATCCCACCCTTGAATGATACCTTTTTATCTCTGGTAGGTTCTTAACAACCGAATTTAACCCAATACAAGCAAAAAGTAAATAAGGTAATAGTCTGGCATGTGCGCCTGGTTTCCAAAACAATGACTACTTGCAAATCGACAATTCCGAGAATTAGTAGAAGAGCAACAAATATACAGGAATGATTTTACATCAGAAATGGATCATCCTTCAAATTTATACAGCATTCAAAGCCAACGCATACATTTGATTAATATTCTATATGTACAGAGGGTATATACCCATCTGGATTTACATAATTACAATCTGTGTCGCAGTCTCGCTGCTTTGAGCTAAAATGAATATTGTTCTTGTTAGGAAGTATTCCAGTTCACAGCCTCTCGTTGCTTTTAGATGCATGGAA
This sequence comes from Omphalea diandra, assembly GCA_949677035.1. Taxonomy (NCBI): domain Eukaryota; kingdom Viridiplantae; phylum Streptophyta; class Magnoliopsida; order Malpighiales; family Euphorbiaceae; genus Omphalea; species Omphalea diandra. The sequence continues at coordinate 26,823 of CATIWR010175854.1, forward strand.
AGTGGAAACTGCACCCACATGCACATATTGAGTTATTGATTACCTAACAGTGGCAGTAGGAACACTTTCTTTGAAAAGAATATTTGCAACTGGTGGCGGAAACCAAGATGCACTACCACCACCCGGGCCATCCTGGAAGTGGCCATCGCCTGATTTTCGACCCTTTCTTAGTTTTGGGCTTACTCTTCGTCCAACAGAAATGGTAAGCTTCACGGCAGTAAGCACACCCAAAGCAATTGCAAGGGGCCTTACACCCCAGTGAAAATCCTCAACATGCTGATATTTCTCCACTAATCCTGGACAAGTATCAAAAGACACTAATTCAACTTCAGCTGGATCTGCTAGGAAGTTATTGGATTTATCTCCAAACACAAGCCTTCCTGGGAAACCCACAACAAGACACCCATTTGGAAGGACTTGTGAAATCCTCCCAGTGGCCCATCCTCCTCTGTTTCTAGGCCACTCAAACCGAGGAGTAACTACATTGCCCTTCAACCTCACAAACTGCCCCACAGAATAACAGTAAGCTATTTGAAGCTCAGAAGAGTCTCCAAACCATAGAGTCTCTAACCCAACAAATCCAACAGCTACACCTCCATCACGCTGCACAGAGTGTAGAATTCCCAAAGGAGAATGCCTGCTATGTTCTTCCTTCAAACGCACCCAATCTCTCACTGCAAAGCCAGATGTGACCCTCTCAAGCGTTGACTCCTGAACTCTCAGAGGGTTGTGCATTCCAGATATTTTCACAAGTACAAAACCGTTTCCATCAGTGTCACTATCTGGACCAGCCACACTGCCCAGACGGACATCCATGTTTTGAGGTTTGCACACAGTTATTGGCTTTCTTGAACGAACTATGTCACCCACTTGGAGATGATCTTTGGAGAGAAACCAAGCAGTATAGCCACCACCACTTGATTTTTCAGCTAGAACCGTGCTTTCTTCACCAATCCATCCTCCATCACCATAGACAGCATTCTGAGAGCTGCAAGTGCAAAATGCAATTTATCAAAATTCAATCTAAATGAAAAGGACATGAAAAGAAAAACAAACAAGACATATAAGTTCCACTCTTTCCTATCATGAAGCTACTACCTAATGAAGCTATAAACAGAACAATAAAATGACTCACAATCCCTTCTGGAAGTTTAAACACATTTTTTAATGTTATTATTGCTAACTATAATGTAACCATATCAGGTTACTCAGGTCGAAAGAACTAATTATTATAGAGGCAAATCTATTTCATACAAAACCATCTAAAGAGTTGTCTAAAGGCTGCAAATACTGCTTTAATTGAATCTTAGTTAAATCCAACATGAAAATATTTGGAACTTTAATGCAAACAATTCATAATAGGTATAGACCCATTTCATTGCTGCAATATATATATAACGAGATACATCAGATGGCTCAATACACTGATCTCTGACAGTAAACTGCAACCAAAAGCTAATAAAAGGAAATACCTTTGGAATGCATGTAAAATATCTTCCATTAAGGGTCGATTCCGAAGATCGTACTCAAAGCAGCCCTTAATAACATTCTCCACAGCAGGAGGCAGGCCACTTGGAATCTGTGGTTTTTCTTGCTGGTTCACAACTGCATGATAAATTGCTTCAACTGATTTCCCAAGCCAAGGTTGGACACCTGTCAACATCTCCACTATGCTACATCCAAACCCCCATGAATCTGTCTCAAAAGACATAGGACCTCGAACTTCAGGTTCCCACTGTTCTGGGGCCATATAGTTCGGTGTTCCAAGTCTTAGGGCCATCTCGGAATTCAGCAATGGAATCCCAAGTAGAAGATAAGGGATACCGAAATCTCCAAGAACCACTTGATCATGATCATTAAGCAGGAAGTTAGAAGGCTTAAGATTCAGGACAAGCAACCCAATTGAGTGCAACTCTTGGATTCCTTTTGCCAAATCTATCCCATACCTGTAGGCATCAGCAACGTCTGAGGATAGGAATTATTTTATACATACTAATTGCATCTAATGCAATAAATAAATGCCTGAAACCATCACCTCAAAATATCTGACAATTGAAGCTTGCCTCCCTTCAACAAAGCTATCCGATCAGCAATTGATCCTTCATAAAATTTCATAGCAATACAGATCTTCCGCATCACAAACAAACTAGTATCATATTAGAATTTTGATAGCTGTTACTGGAAACAAGATCCCAAAAATATAAAGGGAAAACACAATTTCTGAGATTGAGACCACAAATTAACAATGAGAAAAGGCTAAATTTACTAGAGGGGAAGTCACCTGTCCATTCATAATTGAGACACCATGCAACCAACCAACACCTTGGATTTCTCGGCACTTCAGAAACAACTTTTCAAACTTGTCAACAAATGTTTCTGTGAGCTCCTCCTTCAATGGATGCAACATCTTAACAGCCACTTCATGATACTCCTCGAAATCACGACCTGACTGATGATGTGTTGCTAACCAAACATCACCAAAGATGCCACGTCCAATCCTGTGCTTCAGTTTCAATTCAGATGCTTCAATCCATGGCAAAATCTGGGTAGGTGTAGCAACAACTGTCCTTAGGTGGTCAGGATCTCCTTCAAAAAGCTCGTACTCAAAGGAAGCAGATGGTTTGGACTTTATAAGCTTTTCAGCCATTTCTCCTATCATATGATCAAGAATTCATTAATGCTCTTAATAACACACTACACCTGCGCAGATACAAGAACAATGCTAGAAGGGAATAAACCATTACAAGGGTCTCACTTTTCTCCTTAAAGAATCTAGAAAAATAACCCTTGTTCCATACAACTTAATCAAATCTTATACTTATCCAATTAAACACGATTGAGGAATGATAACTAGCTTAATCAGGGAGCTTTAACTTTTAACACCCACCATCCAATTCAAGTTACCTCAATCAACAAAATTATCAAAACAAATATCTTTCAAATATATAAAGACAGCACATAATTAAGTGAAACAAAAGAAAAAAGGGGAAAAAAAAAAAACTAAATCTTTCGGCCTTGTTCTGCATGATCTTTATTAACTTCAACAACCAACAGAATAGAAATTATCATCTTTTTCTCTTTTTTGGGTATATCAGAAATTAAAAAATTATAAATATCTTTATAAGTTAAATGTTTAGAATTATCCTGTGTTTGGTCGGCAGGAAAAGAAAGAAGGAGAACAAAGAAAATATTCAAGTCTAGAATTTGAATCAGAATTGATAAGAACGTTAGAAAATGATCGTTCATTTTCTCGGGAAGCAAACAAAAACACTATAGCGGAGGAGTATCAGCTTACCAGTGGAGCCGGAATTTTCTGGGTACAGTCGACAAATCCGAATTCTCAACGCCCAATCAAAATTCCTTGATTGTTAAAACATCATATATCATTTTGAGTGCCGCCTGTGTCACTTGCTTGCCACGTCGTTGCTTTCCTATGTGATCTTACGGCCCAGAGACTATAGAGGATACTAGAAGGTAATCGCGGCCGTTCATATGCGATATAAGTGAACCGTATGTCACATGACGGAAAAAAAAAACGAAAAAGAAAAAGTATGAAAGGTCCCTATAATTTAATTAATTTATTTAAAGCTTCAAACTTATTTTTTCTTAAAATAGTATTTAATGATAATATTAACAACGTTGTTTAAAAAATTAAAATGACAGTACTATGTAATGGGTAAATCGTTTTGACACGGAAGATAACATCATATCTCCCTTGATCCGATGACATTCGAACGCGGTGCATTGAAGATATCATTGTCTATTTAAGAAATCAAAATATTTTATAATTTAATATTTTTTTTATTTGAGTGTCAAATTTTAATTTGTGTCAAATTAACTTGTGTTTAAGTTTCCTTTAATGATATTTTCTATTTTTTATTTTAAAATAAAAAATAATTTTTTTTATTTTAAATATTTTTTATAAATATTAAAAGAATAAAAATAAATAAATTATCTTTTTTTGTAAATTTAAAAAAAAAGCAGAATTATCAAATGCTAACTATTAACTTAACCGGATATACAAAGGTTAATTCTAGTATTGCTTAATTGAAGAGACAAAATAGGAAAAAAATTTGAATCACATGTATATTATTTTTTTACGCCAATTTGGAATACATTTCTTTAATCATATATTAACGGAAATTGGTATTAAAAAACGAAACTTCGAGATAAGGTAAATGTGCAGCAGTTTTGTCTTGTTTTCCCATCTGAACTAAATTCCAATATCAGCCTGAAAGTTCGGTAGAAATTGTCCTCCAAATCACTTGCTTAACGCTACTGCTAACTACAAAAGTTGGCAAAACTTCTGCTCTCATCTCATCTTCAAGTCAATTTATAAGCGTGATAGTTAAGTTGCCAACACTTGTGGCTCACTGTTGACCATTAATAAGAAACTATATGACGCTTTTGTTTTTTGGCTATGAAAGGTAACCATTTTCATCAAGGGAATAAGCAGGAAACATCATTTATGATATGACACAGAAAAATTACTGGGGGGAAGAGCAAGAGATTAATTCTACCAAATTAACTAAACTTTTATCGTACTAGTTCTCTCTAATCTTTTACTAAGCTTCAAAATTGTACTCCAAGGGCTTGATATGCAGCTTGAACTTGCATTCACTTACATATTTCTATCACATAACTGTTATCCTTGAAGTTTTATCATCCTAGATCCACCTCCTAAGAACTGCAAGGCAAACCTCGAAGGCCGACTTTGGCCCTGCTGTGACCCTCTTCTTGAAGAGCCCCATAATTTAGAGTATGATAGCCACCCTTTTAAAAAGTGAGATAACTTGAATTCTGATTCAGGAATTTCCTTCTCATTTTCATCATGTTGTGTGGAGTTGTAGTCCTGTTTGTCAGTCTTCTCACTATGATCTGCAGTATTCTTCTGTTCTTTCTCTTCATGAACATATCCTGATGACGGCCTTATAGTAACCAAAAATATTTAGTTATAATATCAATTGCATAATTAGAAATTTAAAGAAACAGCGTAACAGGGAAATATGGAATAAAAGGAAAAAGAGCTGATTGAGTTATTCCAGCATCCAATGTGGAGAATCAAATTAATGAAAAACGAAAATGGGCAACTAATTCCGACATAAAAATAAACTAGTTAAAGATTTCATACGGGTGTTCATATTTATCATATTACCAATATGTCAACTGTTGGATACATTTTCTCATAGAGGTCTCAGTATCAAGGACTAGTACAGTGTTGACACAGCATTTTATTGACATGATCCCGCTTCAGCATTAATGCTTAGATTTCCATTACAGTGAGTCCTAAAGGGTAGAGCTAAACCAAAGAAGAAAGAAAAAAAAGACATGCTGGTTATATAAGGAAATTCAGAGTTTGCTGCAAAATACCACAAAAACAACAATGGCATGTTTGGTTACATTAATTAAGGAATGAGAAATGAAATCCTATTCCAAAATGAGTATTTTAGGATTCCAATGCTTTTGTTTGGTACATCCATATATAAGAACAATAATGAAACATTTTAAGTTTTTGAAATCAACTTCTTAAACTTTTGAACTAAATTATGGTTCCAAATATAAAAATAGAATTAGAATCCTATTCTATTTCTATTTTTTTATTACCAAACATGCTTCAGGGGAGAGAATTCGCTGCTGAAAGACCCTTGCAGAGTTTACCTACAATGCCTCAACCCACAAAGTCTTCTAATGATGAGAAATCCCTCACTTTTTTGCTCACATCAGAATCCAATGCCCTCCCCTTCCTCAAAACTATGTGATTAGCCATGTTCAAATATATTCTTTTAAGTCATTATTACACTTGCACATCCTAATTACTAGGTTCACAAATAAAGTGGTTGGCCAACGAAAATTTTAATTAATGGTCGGTTGTATTATGCATTTTAATTAATGGTTGGCCAAGGAAACCTTGCCATGCTGATGCAACACTCATGGACAATCCAACCGCAGCCAAGAAGAGCTGAGTAGAAATACTCACAATGAGAATGGTTTGCGAGCAGCATGTTGATTCCTAGATTGAGATTGTCTTTTTGAACTTGAATAATTGAGGGAAATATGCCTAACGAATTGAAGCTGCAATAATCATAATAACCAGGTTTTTTAGCTTATGAGCAGCCATATTTGAAGAAAAAAAATAAAAAAAAGATACTTCCATGTACCCTAAGAGAGAAGCAGGAAAGCATAGGTAATATAACAATGCAACCACATATTCCAAGAGGGAGGTACAAAAGCAAAAGTAATGCAACAATGCTGGAATACGCATCTTGACACACAAACGGAGCAAACCACTTTTCCTTTTCTCTTTCGTCCTTTCACAGGAATGAGGAAATTGAAGAATTGTACTAGATAAAAGTATTGAGCCCCAATGACAATGCGCCCACCTACTCATCACCAATTAAGTTAATTTTTTCTACCTGTTCACATAATGTCCATGTCAATAACCCCACAGTATCCAACAATAATTATCAACTATATCACTAAAAAAAGAGCATGCGGATGAAACTGAATACTAGAGAAGCAGAGGCCAGCTTGATTATTAGGAAGTGCAATGGGCTGCTTAGGAAAGAATAGAAAGTTCAAAACAAAAAATGTAACTTCACGGACTGCTGTATTGTTTCATTCAAGCAGAAACAACTAACTGCTAAGAAATCACAGATGTAAATCATGACAACTAACATATATAAACACAAAATGTAGGTAAGGATGCTTTAGCTAATGATTAAGTGAACAATACATGTTGTTAGTCATAATCTCTTGTCAAATCCCAACAAATTCAAATGGCAGCAACAATAATCGTAGATACAATAATCCTTCTCGTGGCCCTGTCTAAATCATCTTTAGGCTATATTTGGCATCAACTAATGGATTAAATTTTACTGTAAAATCACATTCTTTATAATTGATCACATTTAATTATTCTCATTATTCCAAAAATTTAAAATGAGTAAAAATAGGATGATAAATAAAAACCTGATCACCGTCTTTGATCCCAAAATTCCTGATACAAGCTTTATCATTAATTAGCTTCTGACGTTCATAGCACAAGCAAAAATGACCCCACACGTGCGACCTACGTGCCAAATTCCAAAAGAAACCCTAATTATCCAAAATCCACACAAATATAATAACACAACACAAAAGTAATTAAATTAACCAGCCATATATAATATAATTACCATGAAATCTTGTCCTGACCTTCCTTTGGCGACGACATAAAAACTTCCTCCACTGCTTGCTTCACCTCTGCTATCGTAGCATTTCTTCCAACATGAACATCTAAACCCAATTGCTACTCGTTAACTGCCACGTCATCACCATAACAAACATTAATTAATAATAAACCAATTAATTACCGAAGGAAGAACCGTCCAGCTTGAGGACGGAGAGCTTGAGGAGTTGCTGAGGCAGCTTATGGTAAGAGTGGCGCGCCGTCCGTACAAACAGCCTGGCGCTATCGTTAACGTCGCCCACGCCGTCGACGTCTTTAAAGCACCGTCCATCTATCAGAGCCCTAAACATATTACTGCTTTTATGGTCGCCATTAGCATAAGTTTTTTGTTCTCGACCAAAAACGCTGCGCATTTTGAATTGAGATGGTTAAGTTTTTACAGGTTGAAGATATCTGGAGAGCAATAGGAGAAAGAGCAGGGGAGCAGAAAATGGTGGGGAGAAGAGACCGTTACTCTCTCAGTAGAGCGATTCGAGGGGTACTCACGCACGGAGTAATACTCGCTCTGAGGTATTGACACATGGAAGCATCGCTGTTATGGTGGCGTCTGTTTGTTAACCGTTGTTTCATGTTGAGTCTTCTAGATTAAAGTTAATTTTTTTTACGCTGTTTTAAAAATCAAATCAGAGTTAAAAAAGTTATATTTAATTGAATAATATTAAACAATTATATGATCGATTTAATTAATTTTTATTTAAATAATTTATAAATAAAATTATTAAAATAAATTAAAAATTTTAAAATATTTATAATATTTAAAATTAAAATTTAACAAAATTAATTAATAAATTAATTTTTAATTTTATTAATTTGTCGATTAATTAATTTCGATTGCCAATGCACTGTTTTACCGAGCACTAACGGGTAAATTTTGATTATGGACCAGCACAGGTTTTGATTTCTAAATTAATGTGCTTTGTTTTTGTTTTATGTTTTTGTCTTGCTTGATGAGGTTTTATCTACAAAATTAGGTTCTATTTGGCTTAGCGATAACGATTAATAATTAATAATTAATAATTAGTGATTAATAATCAATTATCAATTATGAATGTGAAGTGTTTGATAATTTAGCTATTCAAATTTGGATTGTCTTATAAAATGATAAAATAATAATTATTTTTATATTTTAATTAATTTTATATGAATTACATATTTATATAATAGTAAATAATGATAAATATAAGATTAATATTAAAAAAATAGATCAAACACCAGTTTTTATACTGTAAACACTTAACAATTAATTTTTAGTATTCAGTTATATTTTTTAAATATTAAACGTTGATTTTTAAATTTAAATGTTAAACACTGATATTTGCCAAAAAAAATTTTTAACATTTAAATACTTAATCATTGAATACTAATAAACAAATGTCAAACCAAATAGACACTTCATATTGTGGCAACTTATAAGGATAATCGCTATTTTTAATAATTCTCATATAATTGATAAAAATTTTCACTAAATATTAATTTTGTTAGTTTTGAATTAATTTTAAAATTATTTTTATTTTTAATATTATAAATATTTTTCTAATTTTTATGATTTTAAGGTTATTTTCATATTTTTATTATTTTATAACATTTGAATAGAATTAATTAAATCAATTAAGTTAGTTGAATTAAAAATTAATTAATTAATTGATCCATGTCTGATTTATTTTTAAAATTTTCAATAATAATAAATGAGGAGGATCAAATCCAATGCTCTTTTATTTTTCACAATGGCTAAGAGATCAATTAAAATATACCTAATTAACCATTTATATTTTTTTTAGATGTTGCTTTGTTGCATAAACAATTTTCCTTTTTATATTTTTCCATTGTGTCTAAAAATGTATTCTCTTCCTCTATGATTTTAGTTGTCATTTATTAGAGGCATGTTTTTTGTAAAAATTATAATACTAGGCTAGAATAACAAATTAATGGTATGGTAAATTGCGAATAAGCGATTAGGATGATGATAGATAACACCCTACTTCTACTTTTATAAAGTTTTTTTTTTTATTAATGAGACCAAGATATAATAATTTCATAGTACGAAGGTGATACTTTTGCCAATAATTAGGAATGGCAACAGAATGAGCGGGGGTCACTTTGGTTTCCAATCCACTCTTTAGGCATCATTTATTTTACAGAGAATTTTTTTTTATATATTTTTTATTTAGTATATTTGAAAATTTATTAAGAAATATTATAATTTAAAAAATAAATTATTTTTCAAAAAATAACTTTTTGTTTTGAGAATATAAAATTATTCTTCTGATTCAAACAAGTTCACTCAAATAAAAAATAAATAAATCATATAAATACATATAATAGTATCACTAATCATCATTAACTATCAATATCTATCATCCATTTGTGGTGATCATAAGCGAAAAATGAACCCACAAAAATTTTATTTTTAATATATTTTTTCTTATATTTAATAATAAATAGTATAAATATAAAATAAATAATGACTAAATTTTATTATAATCTTATAAATGAAAATAAATTTAATATTTTTATATATTTCAAATACCATAAAATATATTTTGCAAAACTCAAAAAATAATTTTCATATATAAATTATTTTTCATGAAACAAATATAACTTTAATAGAAAAAAAATTTCTTTCCTCTCCGTTTTGTTAGGAAATTCTTATATTGCAAAGAATTCATTTGGGGTATTTTTTTTTATTTTAGAAAATTAATTATATCAAATGATAAAATGAAAATTTTTATACTATAAATTAATATAAGAGCGCGCGCGCGCACACATACACACACACACATATATATATATATATATAATGCATTTATGTTTTTCAAGTTTTTAAGGGAATCTAATTGGAGAATTTTTATGGAAGAGGAAACTTTGGCTTTACCTTCAATCTACAAAAGAAAAAGGGTAAAGATTTTTCATTTCATCAACGCAAATCTTTGCACAAGGCAAAAAATTCTCATCCATCCCATATGAAACGAAGAATCTTCATTGCTATTTATACCAACGACAATCGTTGCAGAAGAGTGATGATATTGCATTGTTGGCCATGTGGGACTGGCATTTAGGAGTGACAATTCGTGTTATATCATCCATAACACAAAAATGTTCAATCTGAACACAATCCATTTAATTAATTGTGTCAAAATCTTCAATATTAACACAAACATGTTTATGAAGTAGGTTACACGACACGATCCATATAATCTGTTTAATTAATCGTGTTATTAATGTGTAACAAACATGTAATGACATGAAAATACAAGTTTAACTTAAAAACATATAAAAAATTAAAAATATGTAATTTCTAATTAAAAATATTTATATATTGAGGAAAAAAAAAGACTAAACATTACAAATCTAAATAAGTATAAGATTGAATTCAAATATATTTTTATATATAAAACATATTTATTTAAATCATGTTAAAATATATATATATATATATATATATATATCAAATCTATTAATCTAATTATATAATCGTGTGTATTGCATATTAGACTATTCAATCCGTTTAAACATATTTTTTTACTATGTAATACTCATTTTTGTGACTCAAACTTATTTATGTCAAACTTAAACTTGTTTAACTAAGTGTTATATCGTATCGTTTTAATCGAACAGTGTCAAAATTGTCTGCCTTGGTGACATTGTTCATAATAAAATGCTTGTCTTATGGTGGCGGTATTTGATATAAGGTGTATGGATTTCATCTTCTTACTAATGGTGATATTGTTGGAAATTATAATAAGAAAAAAATATAGCACAATAACAAAAGAAAATAGCCTAACGACCCAAAAAATCCCAACCTTTAATTCGATTTTCAATTGCACTCATAACTTTTTATTTCTCAATTCTACCATAATTTTGAAATATAGTGTCAATTATATCCTAAGTTAAAATTGAAATTGGGACAAGTGTTTTTAAATTGACCTAACATATACATAAACAAAATTAAAAACATATCCACTGGAGCTTAACTTAGAAAAAAAATAACTAACTACATGAGCTTAGGGTTATATTAGGTGCAATTGCTTTAGAATTCATCTTTTGTAACAATGTTACACTCTTAGTGTAAAATCACATGCTATTATAGGACAAAAGCACATGCAAAGCAAATGAAACTCTTTCTTTTTCAGCAAAATCACGAATAACATCAACAACGACAAATAATCAAATCCCACAAAAATCATCAATAACAATAACAAAATCATTATAAAACTATTATAAAACAAAACTAATGCAACAAATTTGAGCTCAACACCAACAAATGCAGTAAATTGTTCTTATTAAAAAAATTATACTTAGTAAATGATTGTAGCAATAACAAATGCAACAAATCCGAGCTTAACACCAATAACCCAAATATGAGCTCAACTTCTCTGCTCCTCAATTCAAATCGATCCCATCAGCCTAAATCTGAGCTCAAAAGCAGCAAACACAACAAATCAAAGAGAAAAGAAAAGCAATAGAATTGAATCTAAAAAATAAAAAAAATATGAAATCTAAAAAAAACAATTGAATCCTAAAAAATTAAGCAAAACCCATCGAATTCTAAAATCAAAACCCCAAAAATCCAACAACAATCAAATCCCAAAAATCAAGCAAAACTCATCTTCAACGACAAAAAATCTCCATATGTAGAAAATCCAAAAATCAAGCAAAACCCATAAATCAATTATGTTTACTCATGCGGAAAAGATAGTTCATTTTACATAAGAGATCTCTATAAGCAAAAGGCAAGCCAAACGTTTAATGATAGAGTTTTAACCCAAGAAAGATTTTGCACCCTGATATTTAGGAAGTAGTGCTTATGCAAATTGATGATGTCGTCGTCGAAGACGAAATCACTTGTTATTACTATCATCGTCATTGTCTCCCTTAAATGAGATTTTGGTGTTTTAATTTAGGAGATTTTGGTATTGTTGTCGTCGTCGTCTTCATAGAAAGGAAGCGAAAGTGTTTTCATTTTGGAGATTTTGGAGCCTAGTGAAGTTTTGATTTGGATGTTTCAGTGTTATAAATTGTCCACAAAATTACGAGGAAGAAGGGATGAAAACAAGTTTTTAGTGGGTTTCAGCTTGTGTGTTTTTATTTTGCTAATGTGTATGTCAGGTTGGCTTAAAAAACACTTTCCTTAAATTTAATTTTGACTTAAGGTACAATTGATATTGTATCTCTAAATTAGGATAAAATTGATAAAATTAAAAGTTTTGAGTGCAATTGAAAATCAAATCAAAAGTTTAAGTTTTTTGGGTCATTATACCAAAGAAAATTAATATAATAATATCATATGCGAAAATATAAAAACATATTGGACCGATTTGATCGACACTTTTGTTATAAATGATTTATGTTGGTACATTAGCAAACAACAACAAGGATATCTTATTTTCTATTCATTACAATATATATATATATATATATATATATATATATATATATATATATATATATATATATCTTATTTTGAAGATGCAATAAATCACTCCAAATTTTTTAATATACATCTAAACTGAAAATTTGATGAATTCTGAAATCTTCGATTACACTTGAAGATGATATATTTTTTTTAAAAGATAGTTTATAGTTATGAAAAACAACAATGAACTTAGGAATATTAAATTAGATCCCTCATCCCCAATATTCAAAAAAAAAAAAAAAAAGAAGAAAATTATTGGGAATACAATATTTATTTCCTATGGTTTCGATGGTATTTTACGTGAAAAAAGTTATGTCTCTTCAAAGCATCGTATCATTCTAATAAACGCCATGCCATTTTATTGACTTTTTGAGTATGTTTGGTTTGTTGGGAATGCACTTAATAATAATTTTTTTAAGAATCAAAATGGATAAATCACACAGATTAATAAAATTGAGAATTACAACAGTTTAGTTTAATTAGGATTAAAAGTTGCTTCATTAAAAAATCAATTAACATTTAAAAATTAATTAAAATTAAAATTATATTATTTTATGAAAATTTAAAATTTTTAAAATTATAATATTTTATTTAAAATTTAAATATTAAAATATATTTTAATTATTTTATTTTTGAATATTTATTAAATATTACTTATATATTTTTTAATTTTTTATTAAACAGAATTAATTAAATTTAATTAAATTAAAATAATCAATTAATTGATTCATTCTAATATAATTCAATTTTAAAAATATTATTTGGCATGACACCACAAATGATTTTGTTATATGTTTTGGGTGGATGAAGATATGACAAATTTGTTCCAATAATGACTTTTTATCTATTTTAGATTTTTTATAAAAAATTATTTATTTATAAAAAATTTTTCCAATATTTGGAATGCATTACAAAAACTCTATCTTATTGTCTTTTGCCATTTTTTTTTAAAAAAGGAAGAAAACTCCGTGATGTTGTCCAAGTGAAAAACCAAACAAGAATTGGGCCTAGAGAAACGAAAAGCAATCCCTTAAGGAGGTACAGGAGATTGCTTCACAGCCCACTCACATGCCACCGCCACACATCTAAGAATGACTATACATAACATCCCAAGCCCAACACTACCCAAAATTTCTCGCTCGACTTCTATGTATCTGCCTTCCTCTAGAACTCCCTCAGTAGCAGAGGCCAGGGAGTCACATTAAGAGCAGCTCTTGCATCAGCTATCCAAAACCCTAAAACCACAATTACTACATCGTTTAATTTTTGACTGACGTATCAAAACACATAAACGAGTTGTACATGTACAGATCCTCTCCTTATACCAGTTTCTTGGTGTTAAGTTGATTTTTTTTTTTTTTTTGGTTTTTTGGAGCTGAAACGATATGTGGAACAACAACTTAGAGGCGCATATTGCGCCTCCAGGGACAGTCCCACCGTCGATACCGCCTCCGCCTGTGCCAGCGCAGCCGTCGTACACTGTCCTTGCGCCTCAAACGCCTCCCACGCCGGCTGAGGTGGAGGCCAAGCTGGAAGAGAAGGCGCGGAAATGGCAGCAGCTTAATACGAAGAGATATAGTGACAAGAGGAAGTTTGGGTTTGTTGAGACGCAGAAAGAGGACATGCCGCCTGAGCATGTCAGAAAAATTATCAGGTGGGATTTTTTAGGGTATTTTGATTTGAAAACGACGGTGTTGTTGGTTATTATCTGACTTTGTTGTGTTTCTGGTTTATGGTTTAGCCCTGTGTTTTTGGCGCTGGTTTTTATCTGATTTCTGTTTTTCTCGGCTTTCCACTTATTGGTGAGTGTTTTCGTTTTTGGCGTGTTTCCTTCTTCCGCCACATGTAATTTTTTTTGGTGTAGATTTTGGTTCTTGTATGTTAGTTTGCAAATGGTGTCTTTGGTTTTATTTTACTACTGAAATATCAGAAGTGTCTGATTCCTGAGTACTGAATGAAATCGAGTTATCATGTCTGTTTCTCTGATGTAGATGTTGTCATACTAACTCCGCATGTATTTGGAGTTGTTGTGTACGCGAGTTGATTCTAAGTGTATATTGGTTATTATGTTGCAAGTTGAATTTGAACGTGTATGTAGACTTCTTCTTGAGTAGGGTATTTTCGGAGAACTTTGTTATAGCTCCATTCCATGGAGCTGGAAAAAAAGCATTTTCCTTGGACATGGTTTACTAAGTTTGTTCTGCTATTCTTTTTGACAGAGACCATGGGGACATGTCCTCCAAGAAATTTCGTCATGATAAACGTGTGTATCTTGGAGCTCTTAAATTCATTCCACATGCAGTTTACAAGCTTCTTGAGAATATGCCAATGCCCTGGGAGCAAGTTCGTGATGTGAAGGTTCTATACCATATCACTGGGGCCATCACTTTTGTGAATGAGATTCCATGGGTTGTTGAACCTATCTACTTAGCTCAGGTATATTAACTCTATGTAGCTGTGGGTATGGGTGTGGATATGGAGTTGTACATGTCATTATTTGAGTATTTGGTTACTTTGTTTACTTCCTTTTCGTCACGGCTGATTGATTTCTGATATTTTTGTGCAGTGGGGTACAATGTGGATTATGATGCGAAGAGAGAAGAGGGATAGGCGGCATTTCAAGAGAATGAGGTTTCCACCATTTGATGACGAGGAACCTCCACTGGACTATGCTGATAATTTGCTGGATGTTGATCCACTTGAGCCTATTCAACTGGAGTTGGATGAAGAAGAAGATTCTGCAGTATATACTTGGTTTTACGACCATAAGCCTCTTGTCAAAACAAAGCTTATTAATGGTCCAAGTTACAGGAAGTGGCATCTCTCCCTTCCCATCATGGCCACTCTTCACCGGCTGGCTGGACAACTCCTATCTGATCTAATTGATCGCAATTATTTTTACTTGTTTGACATGGAGTCCTTCTTT